>VZTX01023629.1:0-17347 GCA_013400915.1 Pardalotus punctatus
TCCCCGGCGGCGCCTCCCCGGCCCCAGCCCCGGTCATGGCCACGGCCACGGCAGCGGGGCACCGCCGCCATCCCGCGGCCGCCGGACCCTCCGCACCGCCGGCCGGCCCTCCGTACGTGGTCCCTCCCGGCTGTCCCGCACTCAGTTCTGGCATTTCGTCTGTCCCCTCTCTTCTTCCTTCAGCAACCGGTGGGACCGTGTTGACAGCCGGCTGAACACGAGCCGGCGTGTGCCCGGGGGCCAAGAACGCCAAGGGCATCCTGGCCTGGGTCAGAAGTAACGTGGCCGGCAGGACCAGGGCAGAGATTGTCCCCCTTGTACTGGGCACCTCGAGTGCTGTGTCCACTTCTGGGACCCTGACTACAAGAAAGGCGTTGAAGTGCTGGAATGTGTCCAGAGAAGGGCAACAAGGCTTGTGAAAAGTCCATTGAGAACATGTCTTACGAAGAGAGGCTGAGGGAGCTGAGTTTGTTTAGAAGCTTCAGGGGCATCCCATCGGTCTCTACCACTCCCTGAAAGGAGGCTGTAGTGAAGTGAGGGCTGGTCTCTTCTGCCATGCCTGCAGTGAGAGGATGAGGAAAAGACTTTGAGCTGAGGCACAGGAGACTCGGATTAGATACTTGAAAAAACTTTCTGCTGTTAGGGTGGTCAGGCATTGGAATAGGTTGCCCTGGGAGGTGGTGGAGTCACCATCCCTAGAGGTGCGTAAAAGGCGTCTGGATTTGGTGCTGGATGATGATTTAGTAATTTAGGGGTTACAGTGGTAGTGCTAGGCAGATGGTTGAACTTGATGATCAACCAAGGTCTCTTCCAGCTTTGATCATTCTATGATTCTTGCCACCCACCCATGCTCAGCTTACAGCCATTGGCTGTGGGGGGCTGCAGAGCTCCTGGTGAGCCTATCAGGTTCCTGCAGGAGTGGAGGCAAGGAAGAAAAGGAGAGCTGTCCAGTTTCTCCTGTCCATTCTTGGGATAACATTGTTTCCTGCTGCCTTTTTTTACCTTAGCTTGTGGCTCCTGCAGTGGAATGGCTCCTGAACGGTCCCTGAGAATGGAGGGCTGTTGGACATGCAGCAGAAACTGGGAATATTCCTCAGGCAGGATTGGGCAATGCTGCTGTCAAAACAGTGCCCTGAAAGTGTCAAACCCAAAGGACCATGGTGCTGATAAACCCCTCGAGCAGGGGCAGCAGGGCAGCACATTCCCTGCCCTCATGGCTGCCTGTGTCCGCAGGAGCTGCCATCTCTTTCAGGGCAGTCCAGGCCAAGATGATGCTTAGCCTTGGTTCTGCCTCAGCCGGCGCAGTGGGTGCTGCTTTGGCACTCCAGGGAGAAGGACAGAGGTAGTTGGTGTCCCTTGCTGTGAGGGATGTGGCACTGCCCAGTTCGGGTTGCCAGCAGCTGAGCCCTGCTGGGTGGCCTCCAGGTCACTGTGTCTCTTCCCATGGAGAGAGCAGCTGGAGCTGTGACCCAAGCCAGCTGAGAGGGGCTGCAAGTCCCCCATGCTCCCAAATCTGCTCTGGAGGGATTGATCCACTCATGCCTGTTCAGCTGCTGACTGTGGGAACGGGCTCCCACTGCATGCTTCCTTGGCTCCCTGGGGCTCAGCGTGAGACACTCTTCCATTTCTCCTGGGACTCTGGTATCTGCATATATGTCCTTGGATTTCTCCATTCCTCTCATTCTGGAAGTACTCCGTGCTGTTCTCCTGGGAGAATGGCTGCCCTTATAAGCAAGCAGTACCCCAGACTCATGGAGTTTTACACATTTTGGTTGTTGCTGTGCTGTGTTTTGCTTTGTTTCGGGTTTTATGAGTAATAAATGATGGAAAGGGGTGAAACATTCAGAGGGCCACATCTGTCAAACCCAGTTCTAGCTACAAAAAATGTTTTACCCAGTTCACCTCTTTCTCTGTCTCCTGCCAGTTGCCAGGCATCTCCCTCACAGGCCCCTAGGCTCATGTTCATCAGAGTATCACAAGTCCAGATACTCCTGGACAGAGAAATGCAGGGTGTTTAATTAACCTGCAGTAGCTTACCAGAGCCTTTCTGACATGAAATCACTGCCAGCAGTCCACTTGGCAAGAGGAAGAATGTAGCTCTGAAAGGAGAGCATCAACACATTTCTTTTCCTTTCTTCCCCTCAAATCTCGTCCTTTCCATGCCAGACAGGAAGCAGTGCCCTTGCTTGTGCTTGGAGCAGTTTTTCCTGCTGGGGAGGAGGCCTTAGTTCATGCTTTGGTGCAGAAGGACCTCTAGTGTCCTTTCCCAGCTCATGCTTTGGCATCACTGCTCTAGCTCGGTATTTCTTTATCTTGAGACTTTCCTATGTACTGTGGAAGGAGATAGGATCCGCCAAGTGCGTGTAGGGAAGTGGCTGGGAGAGATAAGGCTGGGTTGCTCCTCCCTGGGCAGAAGTCAATTACTGTATGGCCCAAGTTCACCTTGCTTTGCTTCCATGGCTCCTCCACATCCTTTTTTCTTCACCTCAGGGACCTCCGGGTGCCTTTTTGTGCACCACAGGCTGCTCCATTTAAATACATTACATTAGATGTTCCTGCTGTCTCAGTAATGAATTTTCCACTGTGTTTTAGTGAACACTGGTTTAAATCTGTAGATTCATGTTGTGCTTCTTGGGACTTTTATAGAGTGCCCCACCAAAATCTCTGCTTAGTATTCAGCAGCAGAAAATTCTCATAAACAGATTGAATTTAATTAATCAGTGGCAGCTATTAGGAATACAACAAAAATGATCTTATGTGTTTTGATCTGTTTCATCATTCACACAGGTATCCCTTATTTCATCACCAAGATTGTCCTGCATGCATCACTCCAGTGAGACAGTGTGTGAGGTGAAGCAAGCAGGGTGGCCTTTCTGGGAGGGAGGAAGCTCACAGGGTCTTTGAAGATAGGGGAGATTTAGCAGAGACTACGTGAGAATGGAAGCATATGGCTTTTAGATGTTGATATATTTCCAAACTGAGCGTTTCATTTGTGGTTTGACTTCCCCTAGCCAAGCAGCCTCTCTGGGTTTGTGTGGGCTCTTAGCTGGGATACAGCTGAGAAGCAGAGTAGGTCTCTTGACTTTCCACAGGATGGACATTTGCGGGTCACTCTCCAAAGTGAATAATATAGTCAAACGGCGCATTCTCCACGTGAAAGACCGCGGCATCCCTCTACCTGCCTTCTGCTTTGCCCTCTCCTCCCACCCGGGCAGCAGCACCTCCGCAGGCTGAGGAGAGCCGGGAATTCACCGGAGCCCAGTAGCTCACGCCTTTTCACCGCAGGAGTCCGTTTCCCAGCTCCAGACTCCGAGGTACCGGGAATCGCTCCCGCTCCTCCTCCCGCTGCCGCGGCTCCTGATGAGTTTCGGTTTCCATTCCCCGCCGCGGCGTTGCCGGAGCTGTTCTGGCACTCCCCGGATACTCCCCGGGCACTCCCGAGCTGTCAGCGGGCGAGGGATGGCGAAGGGACGGCGGCAGCGACGGCGGCAGCGGGGCCGGGGGAGCGGCACGGGAGGTACGGACCGGCGGGAGCGGCGCAATCGGGAGGACGCTGGGAGACCCCCGGGGATGGGGCCGCGCGTGGGCGAGGACGGGTCCGTGGAGGTGGAACCTCTGAAGTTGAAATAATCTGTTGTGCGGCCCCTCGGGAACGGGGCATCAAGGACTTAAACGTGTCCCAGTGTGCAGCACTCGGAGCGGGGGGGACTGGCAGGAGGAAGACCATGCCGGGAATAGACGGGGATTTTCCTCTTTAGTTCCATGTCTGATGTGTGAGAAGGGTGGGCAGCGAGTCTCCAGAGGTGTTAGGTAAATCAGGGTGGCCTTTCACTCTTGGGCATCTTGGGTCTCAGACACTTGTGCTGGAGCAGAGCTACATGCAAGTAAGTGAGTAACCTGCTGCCTCTAAGTCCGGAGAGCACCTGCAGCCCCTCAGCTGTAGACAAGGAGGTACTTCCTTCTGCTGTAAAGAGGCAATGTGTGGATTTTCCATCACTGCTTCTCCAGCGTGTTGTAAAATGTCTGACTTGAAGGCATCCTATCCCCAAGGCTGTGACAAATCTGGGGTGGCCAGATACCTCAGGAAGTGCTTTGTCTCCCTCAGACACTCCACAGATGTACAAAAGCAACAGACTGCTTCTGCTGATATTTCACTGGCTGTCTTGGAAGCTGGTGGCACAGCAGCCTAAGAGATGGAGAAGGGTCTTTTAGTGTAGAGTCATCCAGTGTCGTTGTTGAGACGGACACGACACATCAAGACTCACCACAACAGCTTCTGGTCAAAGAAAGGAACTTCACTTTATTTTACAAGACCTCTTTTATACTATTTTCTAACATTCATGTCACACATCCATTGGCTCTCAATTCACCACCCCACAATGTCATTGGCTACCTATAGTTAGAACAGCCCCTTGCAATAACACCAGCTGGAAATACCTTTAATATCTTGTTTTAGAATTCCTGCTTGTTTTGAACTTGTTTTTAGCTAGAATCGATGCCTGAGAACTGAGGCAAACTAACAGTTCTCACTGCAAACTAACAGTTCCCAAAGCTAGCAGTTCCCACAATTCAGCACAAAACAAACCAGTGGGTAGGCAGGACATTGAAACCCCAAGGGGACTGAGAAAATAAGTCATACACACTTGTCTCACTTTTTGCTGAGACGCAGAAGCTCTTGCTGAAAGCAGTACACACAGAGATCATGGGGAGGGGGCTGAGGTGGTGAAGATGCCTGCTGCTGTAGCATGACCATCATGTTTGTCTGTGTGCATCCTGCAGAGCACACAGAGTCGCAGAAGAATGAGGAGGTGCAGTGCTCAAACCATGATGCAACACACACGCTCATTCTCTCCCCTGATGGGAAGCTTTCTGAACACTGGGCTAAAGCTTCAGCAAACTGCCCCAAGACAAGGTAAGAAGCTTTCATAGGGTGGTGGTATGGATAACAATGGTCAGAAATGCAGCTTGTCTTTCCTCAAGGTAACATCCAAGAGTTTGAGGCATGTTCCTCTTGTAGAGAGGGAACGGGAACATACACAGTCCTAGTACCCAAAACTTTATCTTCTTTTTTAACCCAGCCAGAAGTGCACGGATTTTGAGGGTGATACCAAGACCCGAGCTGCTTGGGATGCACATGAGATGCGTTTCTCTCAAACTTAGTAAGGATCAGTACAATATACCAGAGCAATGCAGATGATTTGCAAACCACACATGGAGTGGGAAAACTGCAGGTGAAAGACACAAGCATGTCTGAACCTTACCACCTTCTGATTAAGCTGTGAGGGTAACCATCACCCACAAATGGCCTAGCAGTTTGCTGTGTGACTTTCTGTTATCTTGCCCAGGGCAAGATAACAGAATCAGGCTGAGCCTGGTTCTTTTCCAGCTTTTCCTGGAGCAAACCACAATCAAAGCAGTCAGCCCTGCTACAGCAGGCCAGCGTAAGAGAAGGGTGAATCAGCTTACAGGTGACCTATAGTTTTCCACATATTTCCTGCTAAAAGTGATAGGGCTTGTGAGCAGAGGATATTAGTCTCACAGCACAGCATCTATTTATTTTGATTTTTTTTCCTTATTTTTGTAGGCTGGTGCAAGAACTGGGAAACCGAAATATTGTTCAAATAGCATGTGGGGACCAGCATGCCATGGCACTATCCAGAGGTAGCCTCTTTCAAGAACACTTTGCCTCCAAACAGGAGTCACACTTGCTCTGAGAAGGCAGCATTTGTACTACTTGCAGTAGTTGATGACACCATTATAGGGTAATGAGTGGTGGGGACACAAAGTGCACTGGCTATCAGTGCTGCTCCTTCCTCCCAGCACCCAGGGACCTGCATCTCTCCCTGTCTCTCTCCAGTTCTTGAGCAGTGCCCCTCCACAAAGGTGTGTTGTGGAGAGCAGACATGGCTGCCCCACTCTGTGGTCACCAGACCTGCTCATTCTTAAGTTGCAACACCTGTCTGGTTGGGAACTTCTTGCAAGTATGACTTTAGAGGTGGAAACACCTGGCCTTTATTCTTGCTGTTATGAGTTACATGGGCAGCATGGGACTGTCCCAAAGAGGTCAGAAGGAAACAGAAATTTGGCCACACATGATGGTCTTGCCTTGGAGCTTGGTCCCTGAAAACTATACTGAGTTTTGTTCCTACTCCCAAAGTGCAAATACTCAAGGGAAGCAGTGAGGCTGAGTTGTTTTCTTTTGTTCTGTGTGTGAAGGGGGTGAGCTCTTCACCTGGGGCCAGAACACCCATGGCCAGCTTGGAGTGGGGAGCCAAACCACACTTACTTCCAAACCACAGCTGGTAGAAAGACTAAAGGGCATCCCACTTGCTCATATTGCTGCTGGAGGAGCTCACAGCGCCACCGTGTCACTCTCTGGATCTGTGTACTCCTGGGGAAAGAACAATTTTGGACAGCTGGGACTCGGAGACAAAAAAGGTAAGGAAGGAGAGCACCAGGAGGATATTTTCCTGGTCAGTGAGCTCACCAAATCGCTCCTCAGTATTGTCAAGCTCCTGTGGAGCGGCAGTGGACAGTAAAGTTTTTGAAGAAAGTATATCTGGGTAAGTTCTTTTTTTCCTGGCCAGGGAAGGCATGCAGGAGAAACAGATTTAGGGGTTGTATTTCTATAGAGAACTTGCAATCATTTTATGTGGCTAATTGGATAGCGTGGGCTCTTAAAACCTCTGAGGTCTTACCTCAGAGGTCTATTTCCACTCCTCTCTCCAGGAAGTTTTGCATGAAAGAAATTAATTTTATACTTTTTTATCTTCTTTAATTCTCTGTAAACACAAGGTGAGAGAAGAATTAAAATCACCCATTGTCTTCAAACCTAGAAGGCTAGAGAAGAGTTGCCCTAGCCAGACAGAACCTAAACACAGAAGAATCTAATCTGAATGAGTCCACACCCTTGAGAATCAGATATTTTGAAGCCAAGTACCATTTGGCAAGCAGATGTGAAAGTACTGCATTTTCTTTCAGACCAAAGTAAATGAAAATAAAGTAATATGAAAAAACCAGAACATTATGAGAAAGAGTATGTTATACTGGAAGGAAAACAACCCAAACCCAAGTTGTAATTACATTAACTGCCATTAAGAGAGGACTGAAAAGTGCTTAATCCTCCTGTTTTCTAAATTTTTCTGTATATGACACCCCTAGCACCCTTCTAATTTAGCAGTATTATCTTCTTTCCAGACAGGGACTGCCCATCTTATGTTGGAGCTTTAGAGCACTGGAAGACTGTATTTATCTCATGTGGGGCAGATCATACTGCAGTTCTCTCCAAGGTGAGTCTGAAATGGAAAGTCAGCTTCTGAGACCTCACCTTGTGGAAAAAGACACACTGCTAAAATCCGCATGGAGTAATTGGG
Source organism: Pardalotus punctatus (assembly GCA_013400915.1). Classification (NCBI taxonomy): domain Eukaryota; kingdom Metazoa; phylum Chordata; class Aves; order Passeriformes; family Pardalotidae; genus Pardalotus; species Pardalotus punctatus. Next base: position 7,374 of record VZTX01023629.1, read on the forward strand.
ATGGTAATGCCTGCTTCCACCTGAGTCTGAAGGCGATCCCCAAGGGATGTTATCTAACTATTGGGAAAACTAGTCTTTTCTCATATTTCTGTCACCTGCATGCAATCTTTACAGGGGTACAGTGAAAGAGAATCCTGAGGCAAAGAGGTGCAGTTCAGCTCCCAGTACTTTTTGAAAATATTTTCTTTTTTATAGTATATTGGGGACTTCAGAAGATCTGAACAACATCTAATTCATTAGGGTTTACTCATAAAAGTAACATTCTTAAGCAACAGGGAGTTATTCTCAGGAGTTAAATTGCTTTTCTTAGGAGTGAAATTATTTGGACTTTACAGTGTATGATTATACTTGATGCAAAGTGAACCCTAGTCATATATGAATCAGGGATGTTTTGAATCAGGCCCATATAACATGTGTCTTGCTGGCTTTCATTCTTGGTTGTGACCATTTGAATGTTGCTAATAGTGCAGTGATCCCATTGTTTGTTTCTTCATTTCAAGGAGGGGCTCGTGTGCACCTTTGGAGCAGGAGGGTCTGGCCAGCTGGGTCACAACTCCACCCGGAATGAACTCCTGCCTCGTGTGGTGGCTGAGCTGTGGGGAGCAAGGGTTTCACACATTGCCTGTGGCAGGTGGGAAGTGCCAATGACATGTCTTCTAAGGTCAATGCTTTAGGAGAATCACTGAAGAACAGCAGGGAGGGGAGTCAACAAGATGTTCAAATCCCTGTATCCCAATAGGTCCGTACTATCAGAGTACCCATTCACTCTTCAAGTACAAGCCACCCTCCTGCCAGAGCCCCAGTGAGAGCAGAACCCTCAGCCTGTGGTGAGCAGAGGGAAAGAGCGGCAAAAACCACCAGAAGCCCTTAGTCCTCTTCTCTTTTAATAAACAAAGGGTGTACTGGGTTCCAAAGGGCAAAAGACTGTCAAAAGCCTGCATCAGGAAAGTCACTGAATTCCCACCCAGATTGGCAAACTGGGTTCTTACTGAAAATTGAAAAGCAGTGATAATTACCCAGTTGTACTTTGCTCTTCTGGAACTGGGCCAGAAAAAGTCTCCTGACAACTCACCTGGGCTTGGTATCAGGCTCAGCAGCACAGAAGTTATGCTTTTAAAAACAGAAGAGTGCGAAGCAAGCAAGGTGTAACACTATTTTTGTGTGTGGAACCAAGGTAAATCACAAACATTAGAGGATAGCACAGGAAATCTGAGTCCATGCGTGTCTTTGTTGCTGAATGCTTATGCAATGAAGAGTTCTAACACTTTGGTTAAAGGGATTCTTCATCTGGACTCTCAGGACTTCTAAAGAAAAGCCTCAGGCCTACACTCTGAAAATGTATCTGTACATTCTTTTTTGTCTTGCCCAGTGGTTTGCACTTACTATGACTTTTTTTCCTGAACAGAAAACACACTCTGGTCTATGTCCCTTCCTTGAAGAAATTCTATTTCTTTGGTTCTGATGACGAAGGACAACTGGAAGATAAGAGGAAGCTGAATCAGTTGATACCACTTCCCGTCAATTCACCAGTGAATACTGGAAAATCCTGCCAGAGTAATGACCACTGCAGATGTATATAATCTGTATTTGTTTCTCCCATGGAGACGTTTGCTTTCTTGATTTCGTGTTTACACTGAAAGGCAAACATTATATCTCATGCTTGCTTGGCCATCCCAACAAATTCTACCATGAATTATTACATTTGCTGTTTGATTATCATGGGTACTGGCCTCATAGAATCAACTTTTCAACACATAACTACTACCTGAAGAGGTTTTTTACTATTCCACTTTTGTGCCCTTAATTCTCTGAAGATGACTGTCTCTTCAAATGTTCCTATGACAATCTTTTTGTTCTTTCACAGAAAAGGATGCATCAAAAAAGGGGATTAAAATTATTGCAGGAGTAAACCAAAGTTTTGCCCGTTGCAAGGAGAACAAGGTATGTGTACATTTGTTCTTAGTTTCTGATTTTACCACTGTCCACATTACTGCTGGAAACATATGGATTTCCCATTGTGCTTGTAGCACTCCAATTTTATATATATCTGTTGCAGTTTTTTCTGTGCTTACCTATGAACTAACTTGTATTGCAATTATATATGTTCTGTGGTTAATGCATCTGGATGCTGGATGACCATGAATTTGTTCATATTTAGGCTGAAATATTCTTGTGATGATTGGCTTGAAGAAAAAGAATCCCATCTGCTATATTTGTAGTTTTGTCAATGTTTTCATGCATTTCACACAGAATTCGTATTTGAATGGAATTGCCACTCTGGATGATAAAGAAGTGGATGCATGGATTTCTAATTCTACATGTTGGGAGAGTATAAAAAGGTAAATCAGAAACTTGCTGTTTGGGTTTGGTTGTTTTGGTTTTTTTTTCCTGATACATGATTTTCTCTAAAAATTATTATTCTTTGGCAGCTATTGTAGGAACTGCTGTTCAATAATTTAGCCAAGGCACAATCTTGTACCAGCACTTCTCACCTAGTTTTTGCATAGGAAAAAGAGATGTTGATAAGCAACAGAGCAGATGTACTGCATGGCTTCAGAAGTCTGTCCTTCAGAAGCATTTTGAAAGCTTGGCTAACTTGGAACTAAATGTTTCCCTGACCACTTCTAGAACAGTGTGGATCATATGAAAAGTGGTTGTTGAGAGGGTGAGAGAAGGAGGGTTCTTTCCAGATCTCAATAGGAAGGGCCTGACAGCAAATTGCTTGATAAAAGAGGTGCTTCAATAAGAACAGAACCAGGAATACGAGCAGTGAGTAAGTCTAACGCCCCTTCAGGTTCTGGGAACCCAGCTTTTGTGCTGCACTACATTGATAGCCTGACGGATTTTCCCTCCACATGCTACAAAGATCCTGTGTGTGGAGGGGATCCTCCTCCCTTCCATGCTGCAGTGCCTTTTATTTTGCATAACAAACAAAAGTAGCTAATGTTCTGACCTGTCAGGAGAAGATATCTCCATGGTAACACCCACCAGAATGGAACACTGGCTGGCATGGGGTGCTCAAGCAGGGTCCCTTACAAGGCCCAGGAGAGCAGAGGTGGCTTCCAAAGATCACTAACTCCTCCAGTGTATCTTCTGCAATGCTGACAATGAAGTGGTGCTAAGAAAAGTTTTGTGTGGTCAGGTGCAGACACACTCATACATGTTTTTTGTTCTTTCAGCCTTCAAAACCTGAAGTTGAAATGATTGACTTTTTGATTTTTTTATTATCAGGAATATCAGACTGATTTTTTCATCTGAGGCTTGCATCAATGGAAGCTTCCTGCACAAAAGGTAGCACGCACTGACTTAGACATAACAGAATGCATTGGCTGCATGTAAACGGACTAGAAAGTGTTATTTTAGGACACATCTGTAGAAAAGATAAGTTTTATCTGAATTTGCAAGAAGCAAGTCTGTATTTTTCAAAGCTCAAGCTAATATTAAGATTTTTATAGCCCTGGTCCTACTGAAATGTGGTAGACAAGCTCATATTCTAGAAGATTATCCTACAGTGATATTTGGCAGATGATGATAATCCCTTCAGGCAATATTACAGCTCTCAAAGGATCCATAATAGCTCCTTCTGGCACTGAAATGGAAGTCATTTTAGGGTGAAATACAGGAGTCTACCATTAATAGTTCACAGCCACACAAGACAGAGAGGACATGATATTAATCAGATCACAAAACAGTGGCCTGTGTTGTCTATCTTCTTAGAATACATGAAATTATACCCACTGGAGCTGGGTCTGAACATTCCAAATATTTTCTGATGTTACGATGCTTCATTATTCAGTCAGTAGAAAAAACATTCAGAGGTCTTTTTTTTTTTTTTAATGTTGTAATAGAGACAAACATTTCAAAACTTCTAAAGAAGTCTCAGGTGTAGACATGTCAGAAGTGAAATGTTTTCACAAGAAGATCAGTAAGAAGCAGACAGTCTACCGGGAGGTAAGGATTTGATATAAGAATGCTCATTTACGCAGATACTGAGAAGCTTTGGATTTGTGCATGAAACTTAGGAATTTCATGCCAACCTAATTACTTTGGCAAAACATAATTGCATTTTAACTTTTGTCTCTTTTTTTTCCTCTGAAGGTGCAAAAGGAGATTAGGAACTTACTGCCATCGTTGTCTTCCTCTCCCATCTCACCTGAAAATTTCAGAGTCTACTTGATCTTGCCTTTCCTTCTGCAGGGGAAGGATGGAGACTCTTTCCTTTCTCTGAGTCTGCTGGCTCAAGCCATCATGAAGCTCCAGCCAGAGGGCCTGCAAACTCTTGGTAAGATTTTATGATGATAGAACGGAATGATTTAAATGCTTGGTCATTTTCTTCTGCAGAACAAGAGTTATTATTGCAGATGTAATGTGTTCCAGAGCTTGAAATAATTGCTTTTGATAGACATAGAAACATGGGGACTATGCAGCAAGACACAAGAATTTAAAAAATTCCATATGAAGTTTACTCATTTTTGTAGTGCACACTTAAACATTTTTTTTTGTTTAACTCATTTGATAAAAAAACAGATTCATCCACAAATTGCAGTGATTTCTATGTTACTTGTGACCTCACTAGCTGTTTTCTTTACAGAATGCCTATGGTCAAATCTAGAAACATCCTTTTTCAAGGAGCTGGTCATTCTGTATCACAGGGTTTCCCAGAAAAACCTGTCTCAATTTGTCCTGGAGCTCATAGCCGGTGTGCCAAGCCGCCTCTTCAACCTGCACCCAGCTGAAACAGGGCCTCTGCAAATACTGCAGATGCTTTACCAGGTGAGAAAGTGCTTGGATCCTGATTAGACAGAGTGTGTCAAAGTGGTTTCAAGTATTTTCATACTTCTCACTTGTCGAATTCTCTGGGTTTGACACTGCTTCAGGAATCTCTTTGGCTCGACACCAGCACATTTTTGAAGGAGACCTGTTCAAGTTGTGCCAAAATGACCCTCTGTAGAAATGAAGAGCTAAAGCACATTACAGCCCCTGGCAGGGGAAGAATGCTTTCAGTGGTATCAGGAGTGTGTGCATTGATGCCTACTGTGCCACCTGTGGATGAGGTGTCCTCTATGTAACATGCCCACTCCCCTTTCTGCTGGTGAGATCCCCCACTGCAGTAACTGCTCAGAGCATTTAAAAGCAACTCACTTGCTTGGCACATTGTGGCTGCCACAGTAATGCTGCGTGATACTTTAAGAGCCGTTAACCTGAGAAACTCTGTGGACAACATTATTAGAACCTCTTTAGCTGTACATGAACAAGGAGAACAAAGAGGGCAATAATTGTGTTCTTCTGGACAACCATACTTTCTCCTGTGGAGATGTTCAAAGTTTATGAAAGTCAAGAGCTCAAGCACACAGTATAAATCAGAGAAACTTGTTAAATTTTGTTCAGAGTTGAATATCCTTTTGGCTGAGAATGCAGAATTGGGCCTCAAAGTTTAGATTCTTCAATCTGTATTTATCCAGATAAATAAACTCAAAAATGCAGCAGGCCTACTCTGATTACATGATTTGGAGCTTTACATGTTCACTATCCCCTGCAAATATTTTTGTCAGGTAACAAGTAGGAACACGAATAGGGAACCACAGAGTGTTCACAGTGTTCTGCAACATGAAAGACACTCCAAGGGAAACATACTTTTCCTCATGGAGTCCTGTTAAGGGATCTTAATTGTACAAGAAAATTGCTTTCCTGTTAGTTTATAAACGGCTTTCTGAAACTTCTCACTATGGAGCACTGTGCTACTTGTAGCACTTTCATCCCTTAACTTCTGTGCAGGGTCTCAGAGCTCTTTCTGCAGAAAGCCCTGTCAGTCCTGTCCTGCCAGACAGACACACAGCTCACTAGTTCTGCTGCTGATATATTGCATGTCCCAATGCAGGTGAACTCCAGAACTGGTTTCAGAGTACATGAAAGCAACTTCTATGTACCTGAAGTAAGAGAGATTATCAACTTCTGTATGCTCTCCAATAGAATAGTAAGTATAAATCTTACCAGCAGTGCAAAACACTCTTTCTTTTATTCAAATAGTTTATAAATACATACACATATGGAAGTCAACTCTTGAGACTAACCCAATACATCTCAAAGACATTTAATTTTCCCTAGTTTTCCAGTGCTCTAAATTATGAAAGCCCTTTACCATCCCAGTGTTCCAGCAGCTACAATAGTGCCTTTCCTGAGATGACCCAATTCTGAGAGTTGGAGCTGCCCTCCAGCATCTTAAGCAGCTTTGTTTGCTTTGAAATAGTAATCACTGTGAAATAGCAGCACGAGGGATGGTTGCTATACTTCTTGTTACTCTGAATTTTACTATGTTTAAATAAGAGAAATATTTTGAGGTGTCTTTAAACTTTTTATTTAGAAATGCTATTGAGCATTTCAATTTACTTGTATCTTAAAACAAAGCCCTGGTAATAAAAAATAATCTGTAATGTTTCTTAATGATATGGAGTGAAAATTAGCTACCAAATGCAGTCAGTGTCAGAGGAAGCAGTATGAAATGGAAATGTGCATATAGGGGTTTCCTTTGGCAAAAAAATAATGTAGCTTTTTGGCAACTTGGCTGGAATTTGTGGGGCAACTGCCTAATTCTTTCATAAGCTTTTGTTTGCTAAGGTACCAATTTTGTACCAATTAACCAGAGTGGAGGAGGAGGTTTTAGAAACAGCATAGAAGCAAAAGCCAATTAGGACATTACCTGAAGTTGCTGCCTTATCACTCTGGAGGTGTAACACTTTGAATGATATTATTTTTATACCAGTATCTACTTTTGGTATTACCTATAATAAACCCAGCAGTTTTTTAAAACAATGTACCATAACCTGGGTATCCAGGACATTTTTACTATGTGTTTTGGATTAGCTGAATTATGGAAGATGCTGTTAAAATCACTGTTTTATTCTTGAGGCACTACTTTAGACAACGTGTGTCTGGACAGAGAGGTTAGATGCCTCTCTTTCTCACTCACAGGAGTGTGTAGAAGCTATTTTTAGGAAGTGAACTTTTGTTAGTGTAGTGCTCATGCACACAAAGCCTCATTTCAGAGACACATAATTTTCCAGGGTAAAGACTGGCAATTCAGTCTGCACACATACCCCTGAACTCTGGTTTCACAAGGGAAAATCAACATGTCTTTTCCTTTCTTCCTTGTCATTTCAGATAGTCCTATCGGAGCTGAGCAAATACCCATGCATCTTTGACAGGATAAACAAGATTGACGTTCATATTACAGAATGCAGGGTTCTGTCCAGGATCTTTCCTGTAAGTGCAGCCAATTTTGTTACCAATCAGAAGAGATAAGCACACTGCTAACAGACTATTACTTCAATCCTCAGCTCCCCTTTACAGATATCCACGAACTATGGCATTTTTGCATCAGAAGACAATGCCTTCTGCAAGACATATGGAAAATTTTAAAATCTGCCCCAAACCAGGAATTCAGGAAAATCTTTAAGGTAAGATACCAAATTGTATAACTGGTTAGCTCTAAATATCTTGCTGCAGTGTTCCCTGATTTTCACTGTTACTGAATATTGGTAGAAGGGGTTCAGTATCCTCTGAGCATACAACAAAACAACTACTCATCAAATTATAAAACACGTTCCATAAATGGTGTAGAGGAAATCTGTATTTTACATTCTTATTCCAGGTAGCTTTGTTGGCATAAGTTAAATGCAAGTGGCAGTGCTATTTACTGTGAGGTTGCTTTGGGATAATGGAAGAGAATTCCTCAGTTATCAAAGTCCTACACTGTTACTGCTAGACTGACTTTTGAGACTCCATGCTAGTTTGCTGCATATGAAAACCCCAGTGTCTGGGGAACCAGCCTGAGGGGTCAGCAAGCAACATAGCCACAAAATGACATTTCTCTCATGGAGATGCTGTCTGAAGGAAAAAAGACAGTACTGGCAAGAGTGATAGGAATTTGATTAAAGTGCTCCTGTCTTCATGTGCCTTTCATCTGTGGCTTCCACACAGACTCAAAGGTTGTGCTAATTGCATTTCCTGCAGGAATCATAATGCTGGCCCTGCCCTGAAAAAGTCATTAGCTGGCTGATGTGGGAACAGGACACCTGCCCAGAGCAGAGTTCAGCTCAGGGACCACGTGCCCCACCAGTCACTAACATGAAGTCTGGCACCACACCTGTGCATCAGGAACTACAGGCCTTGGTGTCCTATTACCCAGTTCTGGTGCTTTCCAAGTGAGCTTTCTTGCCAACCAGAGCTGTCAAAACTTTTCCTTCCCATACACTTCAAAGACTCACAATGCCTCCCAGAGCTACCTTTCCTTCCTGCTTCCTCACTACACTAGCTGAGAGGCATTTATTTACAGAGGCTCTGAGGGTATGTTCTGTACTGTCCTCCAGATTTCAAGTCTTCGTTGACTGTACAAGCTTTGACAAACAGCTGCCTTTGGGTGCACCTCTTGTAAGCACTGCCTTTAACACTGTGCATCATTATCACAGTATTATTTGCTCAGCAGCAGCCTGAAAAATCTGACTGCACTGTTAGTATCCCACAGCATTTACAACTTGGTACTGCATTTCTGAATTTTTCAGCAGGTATAGGACATTAATGTGTTTTGTGCTGCACATATAAATCACCCAAAAGCAAATGATAAAAAAGAAACCTTTATCGTAGCGTTGACCTGTCCCCTTCATAGCTGTGTCCTGTTAAAAAGCTTTTCAGACAGTAGTGAGAACTTGGCATGTGGGACTCTCCTTGTGGCCCTAGAAAGAAAAAAGCTGCAGGTACTGAACATACAGACAGGGGTATCATCCAAGAAAGAAATGTCTTCGTTTAACTCAAGTTTTGTTATTAAACACCAGCCTGATTTATTGTAATTTTTGTTCTTCTGACAGTGAGACAAACATATTTCAGCACACACATCAGGTTAAAAAAACCCAAAGCTCTCAAAGAGAGATTCATATCATTGCATGTTTTAATTTAGTTTATTTAGTCAGGGTACAGTTCTTGTTCATGAAGACAAAGGTTTTAATTAGTGCCACTACAAATGCACAACACTCTTGAAGGGATAAAACAGAGGGAATTAGGGCTTCTTGTTACTCCTGCTCTTTATCTGCATTAGCAGTAGTTAACAATGGGCTGCTGCTTCATACAGTTCCAGATAATACCAGGAAAATTATGCCAGTCACTAGCGCCAGAAGGAAACTCTCTCAAATGAAGTGCAATACTTGATGACATTAAACAAATTACACCGATTTAGAGAAGCCCGGGGATTAGCAAAGGCATCACACTAGTTGTGCCTAAAAAGCTTAATCCCCATCCAGGTCCACAGGTGAAAAAACACATAAACCGGTATTGTAACAGGAAGGAGGAGGCTGTAGAAACACAGGCTGTTTGTGCTGGTGCAGCCCTGGGGGAAGGCTTCGTCCACGCTGGCCGAGTAGAACAGGCCTGCTAGCGACAGGAGGGGAACGAGCACAGTCAGCGTGGGCAGAGAGGGCAGCAGCCCCGCTCCGGCCATCAGGCCCCGGTAGCGCCGTGCCCGGGGCTCCTCAGGGCTGCTCCGAGCCCTCGGCCGGGGGCTTCTTGTGCGTCATCCTGGCAGCCTCCGGAACCATGTTCGGGATGCCGTCGATGATGGGATACGCGATGCCCAGCTCCTCGTTAATCAGCTCGTTCGTAGCTTCTTCGTACCTGATCAGGCGAGACGAAGGGGGGGAGAAACACCCAAGCGAAACATGAGGAGGAGCGACTAACCTGGGTTTGCCCAGGGCTCGGGCGAAGCTCCCCCGCTCCTCACCTCAGCGGCCGCTTGGAGAGCGGGCACACCAGGAAGCGCAGCAGCGATGGCTCCGGCGGCTGCGGCCGCGCTGGGCCCGGGCCCGGGCCCTGCTCCTGCTCCTGCTCCTGCTCCTGCTCCTGCTCCTGCTCCTGCTCCTGCTCCCGATCCCGCTGGCGGTGGCAGTGCCGGCCGTGCGCGGAGCCTGCCGGGGCGGCCCGGGCCCGCA
>VZTX01023637.1:0-24077 GCA_013400915.1 Pardalotus punctatus
TCCAGGATCCTGTCCACTCCCAACCCCTTGATGAGGGTAGGGGAGATTGTCAGAGGGACAGTGATGCTCAGCAGTAGCCAAAATTCTGATGTGTTAACACACCCTTCCAGCTACCAGTGCAAAGCACAGCACTGTGAGGGCTGCTAAGGAAAAATGAACTGTCTCAGTCAGACCCAATACAGGTATCAATCTTGGCTTCATCACAAAACCTAATCTTGGCCCTGTAGTACTGTGAAGAAAATTGACTCTACACAACTAAAACCAATACACATTTATTGACCAAAGGCAGAGCTCATGACAGAGGTTACTGAAATAATTTGGCTGAGTATGCAAAAAAAAAATAAAATTAGAAAACAACTTTGGTCAGTTCATTTTTTATTTTAGTAAATGTTTAACATTTAACTAAGTATAGACTTCAAGGATTTTGTTATGGTAGCTCCGAGCAATGCATATGATAGAAGAAAACCTTATGCTGACATAAAAGGGAGTGACCCCACTGAACTGAAATAGATACAAACTGACTCAGTGCCATCTGGTCCTGTGAAGTTAAAGAGGAGAAGCTATGACTATGAAAAAATAACACAGGGTTCAGTGGACCAGAAAGAAAATCTCAGAGGATGCAGGATATTGGGAATTATCTTTATTACTGCCTGATGACATGAAGATGAACAATAAGGGACAATAGACTAATCTAAATAGTTTTGCAGGTCTGACATGATATTGTAAAGCCAAATTATTTTCCCATATTTTTCATTTCAAATGTTGTAATTTAGATGAGCTAATAAGAAGCTACATATTTTGAGCAATGCATGTGGGAAGATCTGTCAGAATGTTCTCTTTAGCAGCAAACATGAGAAAAAGAATGTAATCTGCATTACAATACATTGCAGGAATGACCTCAATGTTGTTTCAAGGACAGCAGAAATTATTTGCACAGTATTTATTTTTTGTGTTCATCAAAGTGCTTCTGCATGGTTACTCTTACATGATAAACAGCGCTCATGTAAACAAACATTTTCATAGAATCACAGAATCACAGAATCATAGACCCATAGAATGGCTTTGATTGGAAGAGACCTTAAAAATCATCTAGTCCCAACACCCCTGCCATAGACAGGGACACCTTTCAGTAGATCAGGTTGCTCACACCCTCATCCAACCTGGCCTTAAACACTTCCACGGAATCCACAGCATCTCTGGAACAACTGTTCCAGCGCCGCACCACCCACACAGTAAAGAATTGTTTCCTAATATCTAATTTAAACCTATTCTCAGTTTGAAGCCATTCTTTGACTTGTTCTGTCACTACATGCCCTTGTAAATAATTTCTCTCCATGTTTCTTGTGGGGTCCCTTCAGGAAGGCTGCAGTTAGGTCATCCTGAAGCTTTCTCTTTTCCAGGCTGAGCAATCTCAATTCTCTCAGCCTTTCCTCAGAGCAGAGGCGCTCCATCACTCTATCATCTTGGTGGTCTCCTTTGGACTCCCTCCAACAGGTCGATAGCCTTCTTCTCATGGAGACCCCAGAGCTGGATGCAGCACTGCTGATGGGGTCTCACTAGAGCAGAGCAGAGCAGAGCAGAGAGGCAGAATCCCCTCCCTCCCCTGCTGCCCAAGGGGCTTTGGATGCAGCCCAGGACATGTTTGGTTTTCTGGGCTGCAAGGGCACATGGCTGGGTCATGTCCAGCCTCTCACCCTCAGCACCCCCAAGTCCTTTTGGGCAGGGCTGCTCTGGATCTGTTCATCCCCCAGCCTGGATGATACCAGGGTTTGCCCTGACCCAGTTTCAGCACCATGCACTTGATCTTGCTAAACACATGGCCCCCTTCTTCAGCTTGTCCAGATCCCTCTGGATGGCATCCCATCCCTCAGGTGTGTCAACCACATCACTCAGCTTGGTGTCATCTGCAAGTTTGCTGAGCGTGCACTCTATCCCTTTGTCTATATCATTAATGAATATATTAAATAACACTGGTCTGAATAGGAGACAACACTTGTTGCTGATGTCCATTGGGACTCTGAGCTATTGACCATTACCCTCTCGATCTGACCATCCAACCACTTTCTTATCCATGTGACAGTACACCCATTGAATACATCTCTCTCCAATTTAGAGAGAAGAATATAGTGGAGGACTGCATCAAAGACTTTATAGAAGCCCAGATAAATAACTTCCCTTCCCTTGCCCTTCCCTTGCCCATTCAGGTATGCACTCCATTGTAGAAAGCCACTGGGTTGGTCAGGCAGGTCTTGTCCTCAGTGAAGCTGCTCTGGCTGTCCCAAATGACCTCCCTGTCCTCCATGTGCCTTAGTACAGCTTCTCGGAGGATCTGTTCCGTGATCTTCCCATGCACAGACGTGAGGCTGACAGTGTCCCACTTTCTACTCCTTTTAAACATGGCTAAAATATTTTCCTCCTTCCTGTCACTGTCATGACTTTTCAAATATCATGGAGAGTGGTTTGGCAACTACATCAGCCAATTTCCTCAGACTCTTTAATGCATAGGCTTAATGCACATTCAGGTTTCTCAGGTGGTAATGAACTTTTCTCCTCCAGTCCCCATCCTGCTGTTCACCAATTCAAGATGCCTGAGAAGAGAGGTTGCCATTGAAGACTAAGGCAAAAAAGTTGAGTACCTCAGCCTTCTCATCTGTTGTTGCCCATTTTTCAGCAATGCTTATTGGGAAGGAGAGGTGCCCCTTCTTTGACCTTCCTTTTCTGGTTGACATACCTGTAGAAGCCCTTCTTTTTATTTTTTGTGTCCTTTGCCAGATTCAGTTTCAGCTTCAACTTGGACCACTCTTTCTCCTCAGCTAGGACTTCTGAAATAACACTAAGCAATCAAAAGAGTGAAGTACTCTTCATTAAGGGAAGAATAATGAAAAAGTGTCATCCTTAGGATATGAATGGAATAGAAGATGAAAATGCTATGAAAAAATATTTTTTAACCTATTAGGTTTAGTGGTATTTATGCAAACACAGGAAGCTGCCAAGACTATATTTGTCTCTTTTTTTTGTCTACTATGCAAAATACTAATCTAATGAACCATTATGAATGTAATATGGTCTGATCTATCTTAAATAAACAAGACGTGTTCTGAAAGCATAAAAGAAAAAGTCTTCATTGTAGATAAAATCAAATTAAGTTCAAGGCTTATAATTGAAGCTGTTTGTGCCTCAAGAAAAGATTAAGCTATAAAAGAACTAAATTGAAAGGAAAGCAAAGTGTTTGAAGGGCAGATAAGGTCACCATAAAGAAGGGCAACCAGAGTCAGAATGATGAAAATAGACTAACAGCATGAGCAAATAACTAGTTTATTTGATTTAGTGTAAAAAAAGGAAGGCAATAAAGTAAGGAACCAAACACCTGAAAAAAGAATGTGTCTGGAAAAGGTAATATACCAGCGAAAAAATGACCAAAATAAAGGACTTAGGTATTATTACAAAAAGACCATGTAATCTTCAGTAGAAAACTCAAATAACCTTCCCAGATATGTGACAAATCTAGAAGCCAGGGAAGCAAATACCAAAAATATAAGAAGACAAAATACTCAGCGAAATATCACAATGAATTTGAGATTTTAGTGTTCTTTTTTTAAAAAAAAAATTCTTTTAATTAGAACATGAGAAATTAATTTCTATGCGTTGTACATTTTCAATGTTATGTTGCAGTATGACTGGGTAATACAAGATATCCTTTAAGCATAAAAAATCCCCTAGTAATGTGGTGGATAAGAAGAAAACCCCATTTTTTAAAAAATAGTGAGATTATCAAAAAGGTACATTAGGACCAATTACTGGTGAAGATGAACTTAAAAAAAAAATTGTTTAATCAACTTCTCTCTGCTTTCAAAGCAAGATCTTTAAAAATCTGATCCTAAAATTGCCCTAAAACCTTCATCAAAAGAAACTCTTATTTTCTTTCTGAAGCCTGTCTACAGTAATGACAGGCCTTACATCTGCCATTGACAGTAGTTTAAATGGTTCCTCAGCAGTGTTGGGGAAAGACGTTTCATCATGAATCATAGTCTGAAGCAGCTACAGGGGCATTATTAGCCGAGTTAAAGCAGGTGACAGTGAAATGTTATCTAGTATTGCTGAGTATTATTATCTTTGCATGTTGATTTAATGGCAGACAGAAACGAAGCAATTGAATCATGTCTACCCTATTTCTTCTTCTGTGTGACATCTCCACCTGTCACTGTCAGCAGTGGAGATGGATGAGATAGGGGGGTTGAAGGATCCTAGGCTGCCAGGACCCTTGTAAAACTTTCTAGCTAGAAAAATGCTAACAGCTGGCATCCTCTTTGGAAATATTTATAACAGAGATCTACACCTTACTGAAAGTCATAAAGATCAACAAGTAAAAGTTTCCAGGTTTATCTCAGTAAGATCATTCTAAGTAAAAGACACTGAAAAATTAATTGTTTAACCTTGCAACTAGATTTTAGTTTTTGAAGAGAAAAGTATGTCCAAATCTGAAACACTTTGCTGTGCAGGAGGAGGCTGTTGTCTATATGTGAGCATGGGTCTAATTTTACAGCATTCACTGTGGCTGTTGTGTATTAGACATAGGTTCCAATGCAGCTCCAAGATCAGCATTCTGGATACTCTCAGAAGCAATTTGGTCAGAGAGTTAGCCACTGTCCAGAAGCCTTTTTGATCATGAGAGAAATGTAAAAAACTACAAGGATTCTATGAAAAACTCAGCACCATAATTTAGATGTTATGCAAACTTTAGCACTGTATGGCTTCAGAGGTCAGTGAAATGAAAAAATCATTGTCTGCATTTTTTGCAATGTGCATCCCTATATATGCTTAAAATATGTTTTGAAAGCCAAAAAACTCTCTGAGATTTTCCCATAATTAGCTGGCTTTTGCACTGTTCAGTTAGCATTGGTTTTGAACAGTGTAGGGATTTCCTTTATTCTTCAGGGTCCTGTCTGCTTCACAAACTGTTTAGTCCATTCTGGGGGCTATGTTCAAAATTAAGCATTTTTCTCTCCTGCAGTCTGCTTTCTTATTTCACACTATCTAGTTTTTCTTTACCTATGCTGCACAATCCTTAAATATCACAGAGGCAGAAAATCCACAGTGAAGAAGAAAGTTCTTTCATCTCAAGTGTATCAAATGTTACAGTCCAAAGTGTTCTACTTGGCTATTACATTTTGCTAAAGAAAGCAATACTGAATCTGTTCAGAAAATATCCACCAATGATATTTTAGTGTTCAGAGATGTTTCTGCTCTATGCCTTCCACACAAACTGTGGTGGATATAAGACATTTGGATTGCTCTTGTTGAACTATAGCCTCAAAATATGGAATTGATACTTTCTGGAATAATTCCATTATTTCAGAATCAATAACTGGTGACATTGCAATATTAACTGAGAGCTTGCCAAAGCAATCTTGCCTCTATTACATCTCTGTAGCATACCTCCATGAACTCTGGTTCTTTCTTACTACCCTTTCAGTAGTATCTCTGCCATACATATTGGCAAGATACATGTTCTTAACTTGATAGGAAAATCTTCTGTTGTTGTGCACTGCAAAAATTTGTTTGAATTCAATGACCCTGTATTTATGCAGACTTGACGGAATTCAATGTTATTATTCAAAGTTGAATTCTTCGAAGCTGATAAAAAAAGGAGCTTTGTATGTGTAACGCTGTAGATGAACTCTAGTTAAGAATACATATTTTCCTCCTTTCCTTACTATGGTCCTACTTTTGCTTATCACATTCAGTGAGGGCTGTCTGGACTCCCCTAAGCACAATAAATACTTTTTCTCGGCAGTGATACAATTAAGAAAAGCTCACTGTTTATGAAGTATGAATGGAGACAAGTAGGTCAGATCTCAGAATCACAGAGCGGTTCAGGTTGAAAGAGACTTCTGGAGATCATCTCTCAGGGTAACCTAGAGCTGTTTGTCCAGGACTGTGCCCAGATGGCTTTTGAATACCTCACAATATCTCTGAGCACCCTGTTCTAGTCACCCTCACAGTAAAAAAGGGTATCCCAATCTTCAGCTGGAACCTCTTTGTGTCCATTTCCTATTGCTCTGTCACTAGACACCACTGAAGAGAATCTAGTTCTGCCTTTACTCTCTGTGCTGTAGGTACTTATACACCCGAGACATATCCTGGAGGCTCAGTACTGCAGGCTCTCTCAGACCTGCTTTATGAGACATCTTTCAGTCTCTCCCTCCAACTGCTGGCAATCCTTCGCCTAATGCAGCCTAACGCACCACTGTCCCCTTTTGTCGCAAGGGCACACTGCTGGCGTATGTCCACCTTGCTGTTCACCAGGACTCCAGGTCCCTTTCTGCCAAACTATGTTCCAGCAGGGTGGCCTTCAGCATGAGATAGTTCATGGGGTTATTCCTCCTCAGGTGCAGGACTTTGCTCTGCCTTTCATTGAATTTCATGAGTTTCCTGTAGACCATTTTTCCAGGGGGTCCCTTTGGATGTCAGCATGACTGTCTGTCATATCAGCCACTCCTTCCAGTTTGATGTCATTTGCAAACTTGCTGAGGGTACACTCTGCCCCATCATCCAGCTCACGAATTAAGATTTTGAACAAGACTGGACAAAGTATTGACTTCTGGGATACACTGCTGGTTGTCACTTCATGCCATTGGTCACCATCCTCTGGGACCATACATTCAGCCAGATTTGAATCCACCACACTGCCTGCACAGCTGACCCATACTTCATCAACTTTCCTGTGTGGATTTTATGGGAGTCAGTGTTGATGGCCTTCTTAAAATCAAGGTAAACTTGGCCATTCATTTATTTGTGGAAGTTTATCGAATTGGTGAAGCAGGATGACTTCTTGGTGCATCCATGCTGACTAGTCCTGATGAATTTCTTGTTGTTCATGTGTCTGGAAATGGTTTCCAGGATTAAGTGCCCCGTTACTATTCTAGGAATCAAGGGAGGTCAGCAGTCCCTGGTTACCCCTTTTGAAGACTGGGGACTTACATTCCTCCAGTCCTCAGGCACTTTTCCCAGACACCATAATCACTCAAAGACAATCAAGAGTGGCCTCACAGCGACACCAACACTGCCTCAGCACATATGGATGCATCAGGGCCCATAGACATGCACAAGTCCAGGTTACTTTAGCATTCCCTGACCTGATCCTCCAGCCTGTCCCCTTGGTCTTTGGGGTATTGTATTCCTGAAAGATAGTCTTACTAGTAGAGAATGAAGCAAACAAGGCATTCAGTAGCTCGGTTACCTGTCCTGGGTAACCAGGTGTCCTGCCCCGTTCAGCCCCATTCGCCCCAGTCTTCCCTCCATCACCCATGTACTTGCAAAAAGCCATTTCTTACCTTTGACATCCCTTCCCAGACTCAGCTCCAGGTGTGGGCCAAGGATTTCCTAACCATGCATGCCCAGGTATTTTCCTTCCAGATTGCCTGTCCCTGCTTCCACCCTCTCCACACTTTGTTTTCTGTTTCAGTTTTGTCAGGAAGTGCTCTTTCATCGATGTGGGCCTCCTGGCATTTTTGGTTGATTTCCCGTTCAATGAGATGGACAGTTCTTGAGCTCAGAGGATGTGATCCTTGAATATCAGCAAGCTTTCTTTGGCCCCTCTTCCCTCCAGGGCTTATCCCATGGGACTCTTCCAATCATATGCCTGAAGACTCCAATTTCTGCTCTGCTGCAGTTGAGCTCTATGATCTTGATTTTTGCCCTGCTCTCTCAAGATCTTGATACCAATAGTCAGTTAATATCTATGGCATTGCATAATCCAGAAGAATTGTTCTTCATTGCAAAATTTACGTCATAATACTAATAGTTTTGTAAACAGGGACACATGACAATTTCTAAAATTGAGTATTGTCTTTTACAAATAGTCAATAAAGCTCCTTTTACCACTCCTCTACAATTAAATCCACCCCCCCAAACAAAGCAGAACAAAGTCCATGAAAAAATATCCATAAAAACAAGAGTATTAGGCATCCAATATCTTACAAATTCACCCTTCCTTGGACACTATTCTATCAGAAAGTGTGTTAATAACAGAGGGCTGCTGAGAAGGGTGCTTTTAATATAATGTAGAAATCACCATATAGTTTCTGATATTTCTTAAATATTTTATGGAACAGTCTTTATATATTTCACAAATTTCCTCAGGATGGTATTCATTATCTTGAAAAAAAAAATTTAGAACTTGTGTTTTCCTTGAAACATTTCTGAGTTTATTCCTTTTCAAATGATTTGCAAAGCTTGTTCTTATCTAGAATCCACTTTTAATTTTGTCCCATAATCTCATGACAAAATCCATGTCTGTTTATGACCATTTTCTCCTCTAAAAGAGATATTGCCTCGTCTTCCAATTTAAAATTATTTATATTTTGCTTGCCTCTAAATATTTTTATGTCCATTTTCATGTACTCTTCCTTACCAATACAAAGATAAATAAATACATATGGATTTGTCTATATGGATATAGGTAAATACACAGAGAAAAATTAAGTCAGATCTAGCAGTCAGATACTTTCACATTCTGTGAAACGTCAAGATTGAATACAGGATGTAAAAGAAACAAAAGAGTCACCTAACATGTTCCAATTAACTAAATGCCAAAGGTCTACAATAAGATTTTCAGTCCTGCATAATTGAATTACAAGTACTTTGTTTCCCTTAATCTCAGTCCAAGAGATCAATCAAAACTTCATTCCAATTACCTGAAGTTTGTGCATATTGACAGCTTGCAAGAATTTTTGTTTTGAATAATTCATAGGGAAAGATATATCTGACTTTATTTTCATGTGAGAAGTTTATCTTCATGCTAAGGGCTAGAGTGTACACATTGGAAGGAGAGGAAGATGGTTACACAACTTTTGAAATGATGCAGAGGGACATGCCAGGGATAAACAGCTGTATTTTGGTAAATCAAAGAATTTCATATTTCCGAAAGGTACTACGTATTCACCTACATAGTTTCATTTTACCACAAAATCTTATTTTGGAATCAGGTAGAGAAAATAGTTATTTTCCTATTAAAAAATGTCCATGTCCCCATGAATAAGCTATGTTTACACTAAATCAAGGTTGGAAGATAAGCAACAATAAAACATGGATTTCAGGTATGTCAGACTTCACATTTCTATTTCAGAAGTTTTTATTTACCATTTCCATTACTAAAAGATTTGGGATTTTTTGAATGTGCTTTTCATCATTGTTAATCATCAGTGGTGTTCTATGAGTTCTACTTTACAGCTAGCATTTTGCAAAAAGGAGAGATGCAAAAGTTATCACAAAGAAGTTTCCAACGGTGTGCGACAGTGCAGCCAAAGTGTAAGTGGATTATATTATCTAAGTACAAAGAGGAAGAGAAGATTATTACTCTTGCATTGTATATTTTGTCAGAAATTTGGTTAGGAGATTGGATAGAGACCAGAACTGTGAGGTCTCAAATCATGAAAGTTGAAATGAGAATACTGACTGTAGCTATGTCAACAAATATAAGATTTTAATACACATTATTCATATATTTATGCTTAGCTGTATTTATCTATTTCATCTTTGATTTCCTTCTCTTGTATATGAACAAGAGCAGCTGAGCACTTAATATTTGCACTGAATGAGTCTGTTCAATACCAGCTATGGCACCACTTACTTTTTAATTCTGGTGAGTGTGCTCCTATTAATACTATTTTTTCCCTTGTATATTGACAAGAGCATTTACATAGTTTCTGTAAAAATGCAAGAATGTTATTGTCATCATTCCAAGGTCCTTTTGATCAGTTTTATCTGTATAATTGTTCATTATTAGGATAATAAATGCATTGGCAACAAATAAGAGAATTCCTGCTCAGTCCAAGGACTAGACTTGGACTGTGACTGGATGCAAGAATAACAAAGATAGTAGGGATCTTTTGTTAAGAGTATTTTACTTGGACTTTGGCATGCAGAGTGCAGAGACTAACCACTACTTTCTTTTGGACTGTAAGACAGATGGATCAGAAAGGCCTTGATTGTGAGCCAATTTATTTCTGATTAAGATTAATAGAAGATAATCTCTCAATCTAAGCCAAAACAAACAGAAGTATTGTTGTTGTTTAAAGCCCCTATGGTTACTCTGAGGTTTGGACAATTTGGGAACATGCAAAAGTCTTCTGAATCCCCATGGTTCATCTGTACAATTCAGAGCATATTTTAAGTACTTTTTCCTACAAATAACAATTTCTCAACACTTTTTATTGTAACTCTCATCTTTTCTTTTAAACTGTAATTCACAACCTTTGTTCTGCTTTAGCTTCCCTCACGTATTGTAATAGCATGTAAAGATGTAAAAGAAGATATTAAAGATTTTGTAAATAATGCATTAGTGAAGAACTTTTTAGAAGATACTAGAGATTTAAATTGCAGGATAGTTTTTGAAATAGTGTGACAGAAGAACGTTTCTATTATGTGCTTCTTTGCCAGTTTCCAGAAGAGGTGAGTTCTCTTTAAGGAACATTATCCAAGATCACATTGTTTTAAGCTCCTCTTTATTTGTTCATGTCCTTTCTGTATTCTTTTGACCAAAGGCCAAAGAAAAAATTCTCTGATCTTACTGGGCAAAACACTTTCATATTCATTTTTTGTTTTACTTGTGTGGTGATTTTGAGATTTAGATCTAACATAAATCAGAGAATCACAGAATGGTTGGGGTTGGAAGGAATCTGGAGATCATCTAGTCCCACCTCCCTGCTAAAGCAGGTTCACCTACAGCAGGTTGCACAGGATCTTGTCCAGATGGGTTTAAAATTTCTCCAGAGAAGGAGACTCCACAACTTCTCTGGGCAGCCTGTTCCAGAGCTCTCCCCACACTTAAGGAGTGCTTCCCCATATCAAGAGTAAATTTGGCAAGGGATAAAAGAGATGTTTAAGACTATGCCAGTTTTTCTAATTGTCCTTGCTTTGTTTTCTGACTCCATCTATATACTCATTAATTTATTTTGCATATTTCTTAGGAGATATTTCTAACCATAATTAAAAATTTCCTCGTATTTTAAAATATAGCAGATGGGTAAACAGAATATATATTAATCTACCCACATTTCAAGAACATTTTTTTGTGGTTGTATAATGTTCTGCACTTAAAATATGTACGTTTACTCTCTATATTTATGAGAATTTATTTTCTCTCTCAAGTTGAAAGCTAGAAACCAGGATATAGTCTGTAAAAGTCTTCTTTCTATCTAACATTTCAGTTCCTATCCTATATTTGAACTAGAAATCTGTATGTGAGCAAAGTTGATGAGCCACAAATAAAATGCATCATCTCTGTCTGATGGGCTAAGATACACAAAATGAGAACAAACATCAGTTATAACATTGTTTCCTGAAAAACCTTAATAACCCTTTTCAGTTTTCAGTGTCATTTGAAAGATTTAGAGTTTCTATTGAGCACTTCATCTAAGACCAAATTAAAGTCTCAGGTAATTTTCATACACTCATTTACTCTAAAACAAACACTATTTGTTTTGTTCAGCAGAGTGGCCTGAGAGTGCACAGAGTGAGAAACATCTTTCACAGTTACCACGTTGTAATATCAGATTCTCAAACTGTGTTTTTTGTTTAATAGTCTAGATTTTTCTAGCAACTGTACAAGGCTGTTAGTCATCAGCATATTAATTATAGCTACATTTAAAGCACTAATCCAGTAAATCCAGGTTTAAGCAAACAGTTATCCCAGTTTCTAACATTCCAAAGTTATTTACATTTCACACTATTAATATGTAAGACAAATACACCCTCATTACACCTCAGAGAGATGCTAAGATTGCTCAATGTAAAATAAAACTGACAAAATACATGCCTCTGAGTAAATTTCCTCCTTGAACTTCATTGTACTTCAGAGGTACCTTCCTCTTAGAAGACAGTCATAAAATAGCCTGATTTTCCAATGTGTTCTGAGTGCAATTTAATTTTTTTGTGTGTCAGAGAGATTTGGTACTACATAGCACACCTTTTTGAGCCTTCTCAGAGAGCTGTGGTACCATTTAATATACCATAATACCTAACATCCATGCTCCAAAGTAATTTTGCAAAAATAGTGAAAGAATAAGTATATGAGAATTAGATTTTTTTACCTTTACAAGAAATAAGAAAAAAATTGCAAAACTTGACTGGCTTTGTTTTAAAAAGTGGTTGAGTCTACAATGGGGAGATATACTTGTCATTTATCTTCGGTGCCCCAAGTTTGATTTTATTTGTACTCAGAAAATGTGAGATGTGGCAGTTCACTCTTGCCCATGTGGGATATTTGGGAATGCACTAGGTACTCTATTGCCATCTGTGGCGGACTGAACTTGATTAACTGCCAGACACCCACCAAGCTGCTCTATCACTCCCCTTCTATCAACAAAATTGTCAAAAAATACTATGGAAAAGCTCATTACTTGGGATAAGGACAGGGAGGTTTCTTACCAATTATCACAGGCAAATCCAGACTCGAATTAGGGGAATTTAATTTATTGTCAATAAATAGTGAAAGAGTAGTATAGTGATAAATTAAAGCTAAAACCACCTTCCCCCCTACCCCTCCAGGAGTCTTCCCAGGCTCAACATCACTCCTAACTCTTCTACTTCCTTCCCACAAGTGGTGAAGGGCAATAGGGGTTGCAGTCAGTTCTAAACACATTGTCTATGTTTCTCCTTCCTTTCTGGGAAAGCTCTTCCCCTGCTCCAGTGTGGAGTCCTTCCCTTGGGAGATACTTCATGAGCCACTTCATAAGCACTCCAACACAGGTCCTTTCCATGGGCTTCAGTTCTTCAAGAACTACTCCAGCATGGATCCTTCCCACAGGACACAGTCCTTCAGGAACAAACTGCTCAAGCATGGGCTGCCCATGAGGCACAGGTCCTGCCAGAAGCCTGGTCCTGCATGGCTTCTCCTGGGTCTACAGCTCTGTTTAAGGAATATCCACTTGTTCAAACGTGGGGTCCTTCACAGGTTTCAGGGCCACAGCTGCCTCACCATGGTCTGCACTACAGGCTGCAGGGGAACCTTCTCCGGCACCTGGAGAACTCCATGTTCTTTGGCCCTGGTATTGCAGAATGGTTTCTCACACATTTCCTCAGTCCTCTCTCACAGCTGCTGTGCATTCTTTTTTAACCTTCTTGAATACGTTGCTGGTGGGCTCAAATTTGGCTGCTGGAAGATTAATTTTGGAGGCATCTGGAACTGGCGTTTTCCAACATGGAGGCAGTTTCTTGTGTTTTCTCATAGAAGCCAGTCCTGCAAACCCCCCTGCCAAAACTTTGCCACATATGCCATGTGTTGTCAAAATTGAGATGCTGTAAGATAGACATAAAGCAGATATCTAAGGAAATCATTAACAAATATTTTGGGCTAGGCAACAAAGGGGAATTATTCTTCAAGGTCTCAGGGCTGAATGTATTTACCTGAGGTCCACTAAGTTCACATTGTAGAGATGAAGATCCACTTAACACTCTGAAAATATTACCATCTATGTCTAAGAGGAAAGAGTTTATTTTAATGCTATTTCTAAACACCCTTAAGTTGTGCATAGAAGGTTTCCTTTGATTTTGCAATAGAGAAAATAAATACTACTCAAAAAGACTACGAAATTTCTACTCTTTCAAGAGCCTTTATGCTTCTGGCCTTTCTTGAAATAATTTTTTCAGCCACATTCTTCAGACATGTTTTTATCTCTTTGCCAAAAAAAGGCTCTTAGAGATTTTTTGTTATCAACAGTTTAAACTATCTGAGAATCACTGCTTTCTTGTTTGTCTTCTATCAATCATAACAACAGAATTCTACAAAGCAGTGACTTCACCCTAACAGTAATACAGAGAAAATATCAACCGATGAGGTAAACAAGCTAGAATACTACAATGTTAAATCTGCTTACTACAGATCACACAGACAATGCATCACTGAGATGACAAGAAAAATACATTGACAAAAGAATAAAAACTGGTAGATAGAAGTAGACAAAAGAAGCAGAGGAATCTGAAGTTTTCCTTAACAGTTCTTAATCTTATTTTGCAAAGAGTATACTATAAGAGTAAAAGCCCCTTTTGCAGGTTCAAATCGGAAACATTATGAAAGAATTTCTCAAGACACAGTAGTCAAACATCCAGCAGTTCACAGACTGGAGGAGAGAGGAAAAAAAACAATCAAAAATAGTCTCAAAGGCACAGTGGAGATGAAAATACGTTAAAAGTACAGCCTCATTTGGTAAGTAGAGTTGTACAGTAAAAAAGGAATAAACAAAAAGAATGTAAAAGTGGAAAGTTCAGAATTATCATAAAGAGTCAGCCCATTCTCAGACACAGATGTCAGCTGAAAAATCTACGACAAATTGTGTCCAAATTCACATCCAAAATGCATCATTTAGGCCCATCTCTCATAGAAATTAATGTAGAATACAAATATGCAGAGGAAAATCTATTTAAATTTACAGCATAGAGGTACTGAGTTCTATCTGATTTATATATGCCCAAATTGTGCCATTCATCATGTTCTTCATATTTGGCTGAATGGTTTGCTTTAAATCACAATTCAAACAAAAATAAATCATGACATAATCAGAGTTTTGATCTTTTTTCAGAATGTATTTTTCAACACTCAGGCCACATTCATTCTCTTACTTCGAGTCTATAACACTAAATAACCTAAAAATAGTCTTATTGTAGTGCAATGATGGGCTGGTATAGAAGTCCATAATTATTTCCTTGCCTTTTTTTTAATCATTGAGCTAAACTAATGAGCAGAAATACTGAAATGAGCCTGTAACTATGTCATTGACTACTTATGTATCCTACATCCTATCTATCATAATACATACGTCAGTGTGCTACTATGGTTGAAGTCATGTCAGTAGGGAAACTAATAGCAAAACTCTCTTTCACTGAGACTGAAATGTTGCCTACTAAGTGCAAATTAAATTTTAAAAAAGTGTTCAAATATTTACGTTATCTCAAAAATTAATTTCTCTTCAGATCACAATAGGCATCTGGTAATAATAATCATCTTGATTTAAGAATTTGAATTCTGAGTAACATATTGCTCTATTTACTAATCTGTACAGAGCACTAGAATAATACAGAAAGCCATTTTAAAGATACAAATTGAAGAAACATAAAAATTTTAAAAAAATATGGAAAATACTTCACAATATTTTACTGGTGAGTAGAATTAAATAGTTTTCCTCTTTTGAGTTCTGTAATATTCTCAATGGATTCCTATTAATTTTAGTTATTTTAACATTGATATATGAGTTGATATTCTTCCTTAAAGAATTTGAGAAGAGTTTAAATCGGAGTGCCACAATGGATAAGCCTTACAAAAGTAAGAATAGCATGTGGAAATGCAAGCTTTCACTACTGAAAAACAGTTTGGTGTAGTTTTATTTTGGGTTTTTTCTAGATAAAAGTAAATTTGGATGCCACTATTACCAAAGGAATTTAATAAAGTCTACTGGTACTGATGCTCCAAATATAGTCTACTATCTTCTTAATTCATAACAAATCTTTAATGCATGCTGGTGCATGATGCACATCCATAACTTTATGCTAATGTCTCAATATGTGGACTCAAAGAAACAATAACCAAATTATCTAAGCGCAAGGCTTAAAACACCAAAGTATGTATGTGTGGCATGCATTTTTGAACATATGATGCTAAAGCGTTTTCAGTACTGGGGGGGAGCGAGGGGCTTCACCTTTAATTCTAAACTTCTCTGTAGGCTTCAGAGGATGAACACACTTGACCACAAGTTTCAAGAGTAGAAGAGGAATAATAACAACAGTAAAGTGATAAATCTGACATTGATGTTGGACTAAATTGGACTACCTGAGATTTTAAAATAACATGAAGTCTGTGGGAATGATAGTATTTCTGTGACTGTATAACATATTTTAGATGAAACAATGAAAAGTCTATGCTTGAGTCCTTCCAAGGCATTGTGTTTGATTGCCCACAAGCAACGCTTTTAGCCATTGACAGAAGATTACCAGACAACAGAGATTACATGATACGTGGGTTCCTTTCATCCATAGCTGTAGAAAATGAAAGTATACAGTCCTTGTTTGGTGCCTGAAACTAATGTCATATGTCAATGTAATAGGCAAATATAATATATAATTTGATAGATTGACAAAAAAATCTTATTCTGTTTTCCAAGGTATTGTTTCAGAGTAAAGATTATGTACTAAACTCATCATAATATATATCTTCCAAATACATATCGACTTGAATTTTTTTGAGTAATGGACACATGAATTATTGCATGGATTACTGTTATGATTATTCTGGATTTATTCACAGTTAACTGGTACAGTTTATCAATCCTCATCTAATTCACAATGCAGAATAATTAGTAAAAGGGCATGAACTTTTAGCCACAAAGTGAGATTTAAAACAAAAACTAGAACACTCACATGAGGTTTTAAGTTTTTTAGTGTAGCTCCTGATGATAATGAGTGTAACATTCAATCTGTTCATCTGTCTTACTTCACCCTCATGCTTTTTAATTTATTAGTTACATCAATCATTAAACAATTATCTGGGGAGCTGGCTTTAAGTGAAGATAAAGTGAAGTAAGAACAGCTGAAATTAAAACTGACCTGAATAAAATATGGCAGTTCATGCAAAAAGATCAGCATTTAATTTTGTTATTTTCTCCTCTTTTCTCTGCATATCTTTTATGTATTTTTCTTTTATGGTTTTTCCTCCTCTTTTCTCTCCATATCTTTTATGTATTTTTCTTCCTCTTTATCCTTTTTCAAAAAGTTAAAATGCAAGGAGAAAATAAAATTTGGCAAAGGATGCAAGAGAATACAAATTTTCTGTTTATTTTTCTGGAAAGGTACAGATCAGCATATTTGCTGATTTTTTAGCGTGGCAGTCTATTTGTATTTTATGCACTAAGAAATAAAGAAATCACCCCCAATTAGTGTGTCTGATAGTCAAGTGACTGGAAGAGTTTAGAATAATAAAGATGGCCAGGTGTCTGTGTGGGGCTAAGCTGCCAGTTGGAGCCAACCCACACCACCAGGATGAAGATTCTTTTGAATTTTGTATGACACTGAGAGACAGAGTAAACCTTTCTTTCTTCTCAAGAGATCTGATGTGCGAGGTTCATTTGTGTAAATATACTGATCTATGGAGATGTTGTCTGCCTTTGAGCTTGTTACCCTAAATTCTCAAGACAATCAGTGGAGAGAAATAGGCATATTGAGAGCAATCATGTACTAACCATACCTATAATTTTTTCTTGACCAGAAAAAGAACTTGAAGTGATTAGTTAAAGTGCAGATGTCTATATTTAATCAGATGAATTGCACCCTGGTCAGGTACTGTGTTAAATTGAAGCACCAAATGGGTGTGCATTTTTGCTGTGTAAATAGAAAAAGAAATAGTGAATGTTGGACAGAAAAAGGAGGAAAGGACAGAGAGAAGTAAACATGCTTGACTTAATATGGACCTCCGGAGGAGTGTGCTGCTCATAGGATAGGTTATATTCTGTCCTGAAAATGACTGTACACATTGTCTCAAGGAGCTTTTGTGAGGAACACAGTTCTGGATGGTCTAGTTTTAATTATATACTTTAAAAGTAAATAAATAGATAGTCTGTCATAGATGTGCTGGGGTATGTTTTTAAATTATTTATTTCTAATCTAAGCCTATAGCAAGGAAGCTTGAAGGGAAAACTCTGAGAGAAAAATCCAATTGAATTTGGTTTTCAACAGCTTCAGAAAGGAAGAGTCTTACTGGAATTATCAATGAAATTGAAATGAAGCTATGCTCACCGAAGCATAAGATATGCATCACAACCAACATGCATTTGAATATAGCTTTACAGCTCTAAAAAATATTGTTTAAGTTTTAGCTTCCTTACCTGAGATACTATGTTAGGTGCCAAAGGAAGAATTTGGCCTAGTATAATATATCTCATTCCCTGCATAATAAATGGAGAGAGGTAAGTGATTCCTAAAAGGTGTCATATCTGACCAAGTTTTGGCTCCTAGGATGTAACCCGCCTTAAGTGTTTATGGACATTCAAGAATAAGTCTTAGCCTGAGATAATAATCTAGGCAGTGTTATAGACATTGAAGAGAAACAGTTTCTCTCAGGGAACAAGTAAACAGACACAGACAGCATTTATTGTGTGGGTGCCAAGCTGCCCAGTGCTCTGCATTGATTACAGATGGACCCTGGCTCATTGTCCTAAGCGAGTCTCCTCACTACTGAATAGCAAAAGGTAGGTGAGACTTTCCAGCTTTGATGTATCATAAAATCATAGAATGGCTTGGGTTGGGTTGGGTTGGGTTGGGATCTTAAAGATTATTTGGTGTTAACTCCCCCCGCCATAGGCAGGGATGTCACCACTGCACACAGTTGCACAAAGCCCTGTCTAACCTGGCCTTGAACAGTTCATACACAACTTCTCTGGGCAACCTGTGCCAGTGACTTGTCATCCTCACAGTAAAGATTTT
Organism: Pardalotus punctatus; assembly: GCA_013400915.1. NCBI lineage: Eukaryota > Metazoa > Chordata > Aves > Passeriformes > Pardalotidae > Pardalotus > Pardalotus punctatus. The sequence continues at coordinate 18,469 of VZTX01023637.1, forward strand.
CTTCCTAACACCTAACCCATCTCTCTTCTCTCTTTATACCTGCCTGTGTAAAAATTTTTCTCTCCCTCTTTTGGTAAGTCCATTTAAGCACTGGAACTCCACAATGACATCACTCTTTGAGTCTTCTCCAGGCCTAACAACTCTGACTCTCATCCTGTCTTCATAGGGGAAGTACTCCAGTCCTCTGATGAGCTTTGTGGCTTTTCCTGGACTTGCTTTAACAGTTCCATGTCTTTCTTGTGCTGAGAAGCCCAGAGGTGGAAGCAGCACTTCAGGTGGGGTTTCACCAGAGCAGAGCAGAGGGGCAGAATCCCCTCCTTTGACCTGCTGGTCACAGTGCTTTGGATGCAACCCAGGAGACGGTGTTCTGGGTTGCAAATACACTCTTGGCTCATGTCCAGCTGTTCACCAGCCAGAACCACCAAGTCCTTCCTTGCAGCCCCAGTCTGTACTCATGCCTGGGACTGCCCAGACCAAAGTGCAAGATCTTGCACTTGGACTTTTGAAACTTCATGTGTTTCTCATGGGCCCACATGTCAAGTTTGTCCAGGTCCCTTTGGATGTCATCCCATCTTTTCACTGAGCCAACTTCACCACTCAGCTTTGTGTCACATGCAAACTTTCCAAGGGTCCACTCAATCTCACTGTTTACGACATTGACATCAAAGAATACCAGTTGCAAGACAGAGCCTTGAGGGAAAACAACTGACACTGACCTCCACCTGGACATAGAGCCATTGACTACAACTCTCTTGCTACATTTGTCCATTCAATTCCTTGTACATCAGTTCCATCTTTCACATCCATGTCTCTCCAATCAGGAGATAAGAATGTCTTGTTGGACCACATTGAAAGCCTTACAGAAGTCTAGGTAGATAGAGACGTAGGCACACATATTCTTCTAATGTGCTTCAAAGCTACTTCTCTTAATGGACTGTTTTTGACTTAAAATACTTATTGTGAAGAACTTTTTCGTGAAATGCCTGAGATTTCATCCCAAAAGTATCCATGTGCTTTAAGCAGAACAGATTCCCTTTGTTTTGTTTTGTTAGGTTTTTTTAAATTCAGCTGTTTTAATTAACATTTGTTTTATCAACCAACACCAATAATATTTATACACAAAAAGTACAGATGAGTTCTCAAAACAAGGTCTGTCTCTCACAGATGTACTCATGACAAGAGTCAGATAAAATGACTGATACCAGCTGGCTCTTTATTCTGTCATACATTTTGATGTTAGATTATTTTTTCAGGCTTCAGGCTTAAGGGTCTTTATTGCAGCAAATTAATTCAACAGTGGGTGGCTTGCATTGTATGTGTAATAGTACATATTTTTGTGGCATCTGTGTGACACATTTTAAAAGTTCTTGATGAGGATGTGATTCAATTAATATATATGCACTTATATAGCAGATCATAAAATACAGTAACTAAGTTGAACTATTTTTATAAATTAAAATTAATTAAAATTAAGTGACTCTATTCCAAATTTTTATAATTTCTTCTCTAGAAATTGGTAGCTATTATTGAACCTTATGCTATTATCTTTCCTTATAATAAATAGCTCGGTAGGTTTATGGATCTGTTTAAGATTATCGGCTTTTCATCTTTACCTCAGTAACTGAGAAATCATAGATTCATAGAATGGCTTGGATTGAAAGGGACCTTAAAGATCATTTACTTCCAATCCCACTGTCACAAGCAGGGACAACTTTCACTAGACCAAGCTAATCAATGACCCATCCAACCTGGACATAAACACTGACAGGGATGGGACATACACAGCTTCTCTGGGCAACCTGTTCCACTGTCTCAACACCCACACAGTAAAGAATTTCTTCTGAATATCTGATTTATACCTGCTCTCTTTCAGTTTGAAGGTTTCGGTTTGAAGTCACTTATCCCAGTTTGTCCTCACTGAATGTCCTAGTAAACAGTCTCTCTCCATGTTTCTTGTAGTCTCCCCCCAGGTATTGGAAGTCTGCAATTGGGTCACCCCAAAGCCTTTTCTTTTCCAGGCTCAAAAATCTCAATTCTCTTAGCATTTCCTAATGGATGGAGAGATGCTCCATTTCTAATCATCTTGGTGGCCTCCTCTGGACTTGCTCCAAAAATCCATGTCTTTCCTATGCTATTCCTTCCCCAGATCTGCATGCAGCACTGCAAGTGAGGTCTCTCCAGAGCAGAGTAGAGGGGCAGAATCATCTTCCTCAACCTGCTGACCATGGATGTTGGAAAAAAACCCCTGTTGCTTAATTGTAGTGTTGCTTATAATGTTAGAAAGCAAACTCAAATTTCAGTTAAGATATTCATACCAAAACTTGAATCGCTGATTCTTTCTTGGTGCCTAAACATAAATAATATGGTGAGGGAGAGATTAACGACAATGGTACTTGAAAGAAGAGAAGCAAGGAAGAAATTTTGCATCATTAGTGCCTAGAAACAATGAGACACAAAGGGATGAAACCATCTCAGAGCATTCTTGAAAATGACTGTTCAATCATTGGCAGCATTCATGATAAAAATAGATGCATGATGGAAACTTTGGAGACAATTCATATATTCATACATAGTATTCGTCCCTTGTCTGTGAGTTTGGTCTTAGTATTTAGCCCTGTCTATATTTTCTCTAAAACTCACCATGACATTTTTGTAGACTTCTCCTGCACTCAGATTTTGTTACAGAAGCCAGACTTCAAGGCTGGCAGAAACACAGTATAATAAAATGACAAAAACCCTCAATTGCATTGAATATTAATCTTGTAGGTATCAAAGTAAACCCACATTGACAGAACTCACCTTCTTGAATCAAAAATCAGAATCAGATGTCTGTAAATGTTATTTAATGCATAATATAATAAATGCTGTATACTTTACATATTGACATTCAAAATTTTTCATAAACATTGGAGTTAGCAGTTGATAAGGAATGAGTAAAATAAACTCAAGAAACTTAGTTTCACACCAAGAAGCAATGTAATTTACATTTATGGGATATTATTTGTATGCATTATTTATAGAGGTTTTCAAATGCTACTGGTTGTCTTATTAATTTTAGAGGCTATTTTTCTGCTTTTAAAGAGGATTATTACAGCAGAGTTGTTCACAGCTGGCTTGGTTCCTTTGCAAACAGTCAAAGTTTTCTTTCAGTCCTGGCCAAATTAGCCAGGAGGTAAAACTCATGACTGGGAAGTTCAAACAGGCTCCTTCAGGGTTGCCAAACTGCTCGTGGGGGCCTGGCCAAGTGGTGAATGCCTCCCTCTGCTGAAGTCAAATGCATCCTGATTGAGCAACCAATGGCCTGGGGATGGGTGAGCTTTACTTGGCTGCACCTGAAGTGGTTTAAATTGCCTTTAATTAATCTATTTCTGGAGCCATCCTCTCTGTCTTTGGGATGGTATCTAGTTCAGAGGGCAGGATGACCCAAAGGTGAATATATAGTTCGTTGCACTAAAGAAGGATGTGGCATGTGTGACCACAGGGAACTGCTAAAAAAGCAGCAGAAGTTATGCTCTGATATTTCTCTGTTGGAGTATTTAGTGTTCCACTCACTTTTCTGAACTGAGTATTCCATTCTAACTATTATTCCCATTATCTTCTGTTTTCTCTTTTTATTTCTTTTCAGTTTCTTGCTTTCTGTATGGGGAAAATTTTGCCTGTGATGGAAGAACTAATATCCAATTACCTAGATCCACCTCACTGCACAGTGAGGGTCTGCTCCCTTGCCAATCCTTGCAGCAGAGCTCTGAACAAGATTGCAGCCTCTCACTGCCTGCAGCACTGACATATTGAGGAGGGAAGGGAGTTCATACCCAATATTCCTTACATCTATTCTCACATAGTTTCCTATTTTTCTTCCTTCTCCTTTCAAAAGGAGTAATTCAGTCTGAATTTCCCTGTAGATTGTCATCTTTCATGGAAAGGCTGTACAGTGTAACTGTGTAGATGTGTACAAAATACAGGTACAGCTTTCTCACATTATAACTTCCCTTCCTCACAAACTCTTTGCATAGGTTCTACTTAAATGACCTCAAACTTTAAAGGATTATGACTACTGAAGAGTCTGCAGTGAAATTTTATGAAAACTGAACAGTGTTAGCATTTCAAGTGCACTAAAAACTGTCTGTATTGTATCTGATTTTATTAATAAACAGGAAGACATTAAGAGTGAATAGTTAACACAGAAACTAAAATAGGACTCCCACAGACAGATAAGAATGCTAACTACAAACTGTGGGAGAAATTGTGATTTTGGAACTTTCTGGCATTACTGATTTTTATTTCCTGCTTTGCTTTTATTGGTTGATATTGTTTCATTAACTGTAGAGGTTTTCCATATCATTTCCCTAGGCTGTGTGTTTGGAAGAGAAGAGCAATAATCCAGAAAAAATATTTCTTGCCCAGGTTTTATAAATTCTTTCCTCTGCAGCTAATTGACTTTTAAATTCCATTGTTTACCGTTTACAGTTACACAAACCTAGAACGCACTCCAAACCTCAGGCTGATGGCAGTACACAGTAGAAGCATGTAATCCAAGTGACACACCACCACGAGAGTATAATTAATCTAATGAAGTGTCTTTGTTCTTCACTACCTATGCCTCCATGTGCACCTCTAGGATCATAAAACATAACATTATTAAATTGTTCCTTTGTTTGTTTTTTGCTCAGGCCGTAACTTCTTCATATTTAAAGCAAATACTACTAATGAAACATTTTTGTTTTCAGAATTCAGCCTTACTCAGTAACTTCCTACATATGTGACAAAAAAAGAGGTAAATTGAAAAAAAATGGTAAAAACACTTTGGTGCTTTGCTAAGAAGTAAGGATGAGAGGCATCTGTGGGCACTACGCTACTGTTTAAATCCAAATTTGATTGAAACCTATTGATGAATATATTGGGTTTGCATGGCCAGGTTTTGGTAGCAGGGGGCTGCAGGGATAGCTTCTGTGAGAAGCTGCCAGAAACTTACCCCATGTCCACCAGGGTGAATGCCAGATGGCAACAATGTGGATGTGCCACTGGCCAAGGCCAGGCTAATCAGGAATGGTGGCAATACCTCCATGATAACATAACTAAGAAAATAGAAAAAAAATGTTATTGGGCAGATGTAAGTGTGGCCAGAGAAGAGAGAGGTGAGAATGTGTGCAAGGAACAACCCCATAGACACTCAGGTCTGTGCAAAAGGAGGGGCAGGAGGTGCTCCAGGTACTGGAGTAGAGACCACCTGCAACCCCTGGTGCAGACCTTGGTGAGGCAGCTGTGCCCCTGCAGCCCATGGAGAACCACAGGGATGCGGAGAACCACAGGGATGCAGACATCCACCTGCAACCCATCAAGGAGACCTAGGCTGGAGCAGGTGGATGCCTGAGAGGAGGCTGTGACCTTGTGAGAAGCCCATGTTGGAGCAGGCTCTGGCCAGGGACCTGCAGACTGGTGGAGAGAGGTGTCCACCCTGGAGCAGGTTTTCTGGTAGGACTTGTGAACCTGAGGGTCCCACCCTGGAGCAACCTGTCCTTGAAGAACTGTACCTTGTGGAATAGTGTACCATTGTAGCAGTTTGTGGAGAACTGTTGCTGTGGGATGGAGTCACATGGGAGAAGTTCATG
>VZTX01023637.1:24116-35074 GCA_013400915.1 Pardalotus punctatus
CTCCTGTGGGGGGGAACCCCACATTGGGGCAGGGGAAGGACTCCTCTCCCTGAGCAGCAGCAGGAACTACTTGTGACGAACTGACCAAAACCCCCATTCCTGTCTCCCTGCATGACTCAGGGGTAGGAGTTAGAAGAAGAACTAAGAAGGAGGAAGGGGTGGGGAGAAGACATTTTTAAGGGCTTATTTTACTTCTTATTATTATTTACTCTTATTATTTATTCTTTTTATTATTATTATTTACTTCTTATTAAATTATTATCTCTGAGTCTATCTTGCCTGTGATAGTATTTTGTGAGTGATATTTCCCTGTTCTTAACTCATGATCCCTTTATTATATTTTCTCTCCCCTGTCCAGCTTCAGAGGGGAGTGATAGAGAAGCTTTGGTGGGTGCCTGGTATCCAGCCTGGGTCAACTCACAACTGTCCATCTTGTGCTCTAATGGCAATACTGATCATTTTCTAAATTTTACTGGGGTGTTTTTTCTGCTANTCCTGTCTCCCTGCATGACTCAGGGGTAGGAGTTAGAAGAAGAACTAAGAAGGAGGAAGGGGTGGGGAGAAGACATTTTTAAGGGCTTATTTTACTTCTTATTATTATTTACTCTTATTATTTATTCTTTTTATTATTATTATTTACTTCTTATTAAATTATTATCTCTGAGTCTATCTTGCCTGTGATAGTATTTTGTGAGTGATATTTCCCTGTTCTTAACTCATGATCCCTTTATTATATTTTCTCTCCCCTGTCCAGCTTCAGAGGGGAGTGATAGAGAAGCTTTGGTGGGTGCCTGGTATCCAGCCTGGGTCAACTCACAACTGTCCATCTTGTGCTCTAATGGCAATACTGATCATTTTCTAAATTTTACTGGGGTGTTTTTTCTGCTACAACTAGTCTCACTATTGAATGGTTGCTTTTTTCAACCTGCAATGTACCGTTCCATACTTTCCTATGTATAACAGTGTAGACAGCATTTATCTAGACAGAGTTCTCTGCCACTGCTTCTTCCTGCCTTCCTTCTACAAATTTGAACACACCTGCTCATGCGAGTTGACATTTTGTTTTTGGGATGTTTTGTACCTTCAGTGTAGATTTTAACTGAGTTTGTATCAACTGTCAGTCAATAAGTTTTGCCACTAAATCAAGTTTAGGTCTCAAGTGTATTGGTTCTGCCTTGGCTTGGGGAATATTCATATTCTATTGAGAATATTCATATTCTCAATAATTTTATATGGGATGAAAGCTGAAACCAATAAAAAAAGCATGTGTGTAAATAACTTCATCATCTAGTTCAAGCTGAAGTTCAGCTTGAATTTACCGCACTTTGTTGGCTGACAGTGATACAGTTAAAACCCCTGAGCAATACAGCGTAACAACTGAATTACAAATCCACACATCATTAGTTTCTTATTAATCTTATGTCTCCTAATGTAGTGACTTTTGAGAATGGCATTAAGTCACAAGTAACATTTAAAATCTATTACTTAATAACACAAAAAATTTGCCTAAATGGCAGAGTTAAGGTCAGGTTAGCATACAGCTTATCCTTGGTGGCCCTTTGTATTTGACCCTGTAATGATATTTTAAATACTGTTGTTCTATGTGAGACAATATTATAATAAATTTAATACCTTTTTTGAAAGAATTTCTATCATGTATCTTACTATTTACTTAGCAAGAGTAAATTCTGTTCACAGTTAAAAAAAGATGAATAGGAATTTTGTTCAATCATCGAGGTATTCCTAATAGTTCCCCAGCAAAGCTAAAATGGATTTATTTTTTTCCTAAAAATCTGCATATCATTTTTCATACAGAATCTTAAACTCAGAAATTACTTTGGGAGCAACTACTAAACTGAATGAAGATGTGATTTTCGTAGAATGATTTTGGGCTGATACATGGTCTGCTTAAAATTCACAATCTGTGACCTTGATAAATGAACCAGAATTTCCAGACTGTATGTTTATAGCTATTAGGAACTTATCATAAAGTTGGATGAGAATCTTAGAAAGTTGGTTTGTTTTTTTTTTGTTTGGTTTGTTTTGCTTTGCTTCCCCAGTTAAATAAATGTTTAATCTGCATCTGGCATGCCTGTTTAGAAGACCACTAATCTTGAAGTCAAGGAACAATGAAAGCAAAGACTTTCTTGCTTATCTCTCCTAAGACAATGTAGGAGCTCCTCTTTAATGACTCTGTCGACATTTACTGTTCACAGTTCATGCATTTCTCATAATCTCCATAAAATATCAGCATGTTCTCTAATGGGCACTTCTGGTAAACCACTTCAGCCTGCACTGCCTGTGGCCCTGTGCTATTTCTCAGTACTGGGCCATTTGGCTTGATAGAAAGCCAACCTCATTCCTCTGCATATGAGCAGATAAGGATGATGAGGCAGAGCAGCCTGTGTGTGCTGCTTTCTGTTAGAGTCTATTTTCTACCTCCCCAACTCCTTCTTTTGGCACCCATCCATGACAAGAGGGAAGCAACATTTTTTCAGAACTTGTACTTACAAGAGGCAAAATATGATGTTTCCTAGGAAAATGTAGAGCAATCCCCTGGAGTTTTGTGATTTTCATTGTGGTCAAAGCAAATGTTTGAAGAATTGGTCAAATGTTTGCAAAGCAGTCTGTCATTGATTTTATATGTAAAATTTGGCAGCTTTTTTTTAAACCGAAAATTGTATGTTTAATGTAAGCAACATAGTGTTCTTTTGACACCATGGACTGCCATTAACATCTACATGCTATTTTACGTGTTTTAGAACTGCTGCCCTTGCTTGAGTTGGTAATATTCAGTCTTTTATTAACATTTCCTGCCTGAATTAGATTACATAGCAAAGATGTGATTTACCGTCAGTTAAGATGCATTTTTTTATGTGGTGGTGACATTTATGTCTTTTAAAAGTTCTTTCTATTTGAGAAAGAGTCAGATATTACATATTCCTCTCACATTACAGGGGAGTTAAGACAAAATTTCTCACCACCCTCCTCCAGAAATAAAAAAATTCTATGTTTGCTGCAATGTTTGTTACATGTTTCTGTAGCTGCAATAGATAGTGAACTGGCTCAATGGAAAAGTCACTAGAGATCAACACTGCACACCACTCTTACAGGCTGTTTAATTAATGATATTTGCTGTCATCCTCATTACGACTTTGATCTCTACTTACTGCATTCCCATAGGTACTGTGATCCTGTTAGAAACCTGTAGCTTTATTGACATGCCCATGGACAATACATACAGCTATATTGTCAATTTTCCTATTTGAAAAATCTAATGCCTTGGCTGTGTGTTATAATAAGCACTGTAAGAAAACCTGAGTTTGAATTAAGCAAACTAATCCTAGTAAAGGCAGGTAGAATTACAAAACCATGACAATACAGAAAGTAAGAAAGTGACCCCTTTTCCTCAGAAAAGGTGCATTGATCATTTGCAAAGACTGTACTGTGCAACTTTACCATGATGAACAAACACACTGCTTTGTATCCTCTTGGACTACCCTGCAAAATGCAAACTGAGCTTTAAATATGGGAGTTGGGTCACTAAACTTTACTGATTAATGCTTTTCTCACTATTCAAAGTTATATTTAAATCTAAGAGTCAAAACTTCTTATGCCCACATACTTAACATTTATGCTTTTATTCTGTAGATATTCCACCCTACAAAGATATTCTAGGTTGAAAGTGATGTTTCTGGGGACAGGCACTTAAAGAGACGCTAAGTTTTACATTAATTTGGTAGGTTTGGCGACTATAGGTAATGTATTAGGGGGTCCATAATCCTAACTCGGAAGCTACTGAACTATCCCCATTTTAAATTAATCTGGAAGTGTGTTGTGCAAACAAAGGGTAGCAAGAATCAAAAGGCCCAAATGTGACCTTGCACATACAGAGAGTGCAACACCTCCTAAAAAGTAAGATTCCTCAGCTTCAACACATCAGATTAATTTTTATGTACCTTGTATTGATTACAAGAGAAATTTATGACTAAAGTACAAATGCAGTGAAATTAATCCCACTGATGCTGATCTGGGGAAAAGGGGAAGGAGAGGAAACACAAGTTCCAGTACTACTCTAATTAACATAGAAAATAATGCTTATCAGTAACATGTTAAACACTGTCAACGCTAAGAAGAAAAGTTAAACACTGTCAACGCTAAGAAGAAAAATAAAAATATGAGCATTCATTGTGTTGATAAGTTAGTAATTAAACATGTATTTGAACATGTACTTTTACATTTGTGTTGCAGTGATGCATGCATGTGCTTGACTGGGAGCTTGTGCACATGCTGACCTAAAACATAAGATGTTTCTGCAGTATTTCACATCACCCTTAAGGGATTCTGTCTTCTTCCATAAGGATATTTAATTGAATGCAAATTAAATATAGTATAGTGTGTAGCTGAATGTACATCTCTTGCTGAGATCTGTCAGGAAATCTGGATGTGGCATGAGGTCTGGCCTAGGATAAACACCAGGTAAGAATTATGAAAGGCAACTTTGGAAATTAAGGAAAAAAAAGTTAAAAAGTCCACTAATTTGGTCATCTATTTTAATGTCAATACAATATGAAACTGAATATAGCATAATTAGTCATACAATGTAAGCATTAAAAACCCCCATGTCCCTTCCCCTCCCCCAATCCACATCAGTCTAACTTTAAATGCAAACCACCAAGGTCTCTCTTCACTCATGCAAATATTCAGCTGAGTGAAAGATAAGTGGTATTTCTTGACAGGTATCCTCAGGGAATTTTGAGCTGCAACTACTGCACAAAATGAGTAAAACTACATTAACCATAGAATACATAATTATGGGAAACAAAAAGTCATTAACCAATGGCTAGAAAAAGCCAGCCGCTAGTGTATTAATTTTTAATGCACCTGGCCAGTAAGTATTTGTTCAGTATATAATCTTGAATCAAAGCCTGTATTTAATGAATTATCTGATGTATTAGACTTAATTTTGAACTTGAACCATCAAAATTTTGTATTAGAACTTCTTGATTCAGACATACATCTTCAAAAATGTCTGTAAATCTGTTTTTACCACACCTCTTTCTGTGTCCCAATAGACTTGTGCATGTTGACAGAGAAACTATCACCCTTCTGCTTTCTAAATTTAAATGCCACTTTTAATTGTGATATCTAGTTTTAGAACTTCAGGAACAGTATTTTAGTGGCTTTTAGTGTAAGGCTGGGTTTAAGATGGCCATGATATTGAAAATGTCTCTTGTCTTGTCTTTTCCACCATCAGGCCACAGTTTCCTGGGTGGCTCCCTGAAGAAATTGGAGCAGACAGCCGCAGCTGCAAGTGGAGATTTATTTTGAGACAAAAAAAGCACAGTACGGTCTAGGAAGTCTCCAGAAGATATGAATGTAATGATCCGGTAAGGCAAAAATACAACTTCCTCCTGATGGGAAGAGGAGGGGCAGACACTGTTTTCTTCTCTGTGAAGACCAGGGACAAGACCCAAGAGAACAGCCTGAAGCTGTGTCAGGGGAGGTTTACGTTGCATGTTAGAAAAAGATTCTTCACCCAGAGGGCAGTCAGGCATCAGAACAGGCTCCCCAGGGAAGTGGTCTGTCTTGGTTTGAAGACAGGTGTCTGCTAAGGAAGGTGTAAACCTCCCTTACAACCCACAAATGTGAATCCCCTTCCCTCCGAATTATTATAACTTTGGAATCAAGGGCTTTCAGGCAAAGATATGGGGAAAAAGGAATAACAGTCTTTTTACTAGTATCTATAGCAAGGCAAACAATCAACAACAACAGTGGAAGTAACAAACAAACAAACAAAAACCAGAAGATGCGGTGACAGAATCTCTGAGCTGCCAAGTGCTTTTCCCGTTGGGTGCAGTTCCGGTCCCAGCCGGCAGGGGCGCTGTCGGGCTCCCGGCCGGGCAGGGCGGGTGCGATGACTCCCGCGCAGCTGCAGGGGGCGCTGTGGCGCGGTCAGCTCTGTGGGTGCGGGTTATGGCGATGGATCGGGAGGCGGGCGGGCGCCACAGTGGGACGGGCAGGGCAATGGTGGGCGTGGATGGCTCAAAGCAGGGAGCAGGGGTGGCAGAGAGGAGCCCACCCGGGCTTGCCGGTAGAAGGTGCCAGGGACTCCCCAGCCGTGGCAGTGCTCCCACAGGGAGAGAACAGGGCAGGGGCTGCCGGCCCCCTTGCACGGAAAACTGCCTGCACAGCCAGGAGCATTTACCCTCTAGGAATGTCCCCTTCCCAGATGAAAGCTCACTCACCAACGACAAGGAAATAGTGCAGATCCAAAAAACCTTTCTGCCACTGTAGCTGAGGAGTCTGCAGTTCCCCCTGCTGTCTCTCCCACTGCTGGTGGTGGAGTGGCTTCTCTGATGACTGCATCTGCTCTCCACTCCCCATGCCCAGCTAGCTCTTTGTCTCTTACAAAAGGAGTTAATAGTCCTTAATTATCCAGCCATTAGTAATCTAGCACCAGGGATGGGGAAAAATTCCACACCCCTCAACCTCCAACATGGTCAGAGCACCAGCTGAAGTTAAAGAAGCTCTTGCACAATGCTCGTAGGTAGATGCTGTGACTCTTGGGCTCAATGATCCTTGTGGGTCCCTTGCAACTCAGCTTATTCTATGATTCTGTAAAAAACGGAATGGTGTGGATGCTCCTGAATATTTGCATTGAATTTTTCAGATGCTTTTTTTTCCAGAACCAGTTTAATCTAACACTCATAAACATAATAAACACTGAGCTGGGATAGTTTTAACCACATGCACAACAACCAATTAACCAACCAACCAAAACAAAAACCTCAAAACCCAAACCCAAACACAATGCCTCTCTCTCCCCCTAAAAAACACTCAGAACCTAATAAAAAAAACCCAAAAAACAAACAACCCATACAATGTAGAGAAGCCTAAATAATGACAACCAGCAGAATTTACCCAGATATTAAGTAGATAATAATTTTTGTGTTCTTCCCTCTTAACTCTGACATTTAAAAATAAAGACTAAATGAAGAAAAAAAGACAAATTTGAAGTTTATCCCTGTTGCTATTAGATGCAATTCCACTGAAGCTGATAAAGTTGTGTCTGCAATGAATTTGGCTTAGAGTGTAGTTATATCCCTCAGCACAGTGTAATTTTTCTCTGCTTATTTATGTTTATTTTGTTTTAATTTCCTCTTTAGCCATTATAGATTTTATTTTTAAATAAACTCTACTCTTCATAGTGACATCTGCTTGTTCTGGTTGGCAATGTGTCGCAGTGATGATGATTTTACTCTATGACTTTCGAGTTCTGGAGTGGAATGTTAATATTAGTGAATAACAGCATGCATACAAGACAGCATAATGAAGAGGGATGGTGTGAGGACAAGCAGCACATTGTAATGAGCCTCAAGCATAAAAAAAACCCATATACTACTGCTGTAATAAGAGATGGTATGTATGGAAAGATTCAAGAAGAAATTTTCAATTAATAAGTCTTTGTAATAACAGAGTACACAGAGATGGGAAATGTAGCAAGACTCTTGGGCCTACTTTAAGAGGGCAAGATGTTCTGCACAGAATAAAATACCATATTGTACTTTCTTATGTAGCTCAGAAAACAACATTAATCTCCAGCTAGTGAAAAGCATGTATAAAAAGATATGTATATGCATTTTTTAAATATTATCCTAATTGTATTGATGATAATAATATTATTAGTATTAATTTTAAACATCCACATAATACACCAATAGCCACATAGCATTTGGACACCTGCAGTTACTGAGACAGTTCAGGGCAGAAATGTATAACTTTGCTTAAATAAGGTGATAATGAAGTTTCTTGACTTGCATAGGAAATAAGAAATGAGCTATTTCAGAGGGTAGCCAAGCCTGCACCTTCCATGGGGAATGGGCTATGGGAGCTTTATGTGACACAAACCACTTCAGAGACTATGTAAAGGGGAATGTTAACAAGTAGAAGATTTCAAATTATTAGCTCTCTAAATCAGACATGGAAATGGCAGTAAAGAAGCCACAGCAAAAATTACTAGGAAAGCTTTGAACTTGCCATGCTTTATTTTTTCTTTACCAGAAACCACCATGTTTGCAGGAGCAAAATTAAAGCTTTGAGTAGAATGAACTTGTTTACTTTGTTCATTTTTATAATAAAACAAAGAATCATCTCACCCCATGACTGTTTTTTTAATCATTATTATTTTTAATTTGCCAGCCCTCTCCACTGCAAATAATGACAGCTTTAGACAGTTGAAGAGTTTTAAGTTGCACACTATATCTGGCTGCTGCAGAGAAGTCCTATTTGTTAATGCTGACCACAGAACACATGCCATGTTTTTTTCTTTTTTTTCTGCTCTGGCATTGGAAACATATAGTATATTTATTAACTAGTAAAAAATTTAGGGCTGTGGATGAATATTTGTTCAGCCCACTCTGAGAGCATCAGTAGCCAAAAAAAGATTTCAGTCCACTTTGTATGTGACATGAATTTGTAGTTTTGTTTGAGAGTCCTCTCCTAGGCTACTAGTATAATGAAGACATGTGATAGTATCATAATTATTCTACCTGATAATATGTCTCAATATTCTTTAGAAACTTCAGCAGCGACTTATTGATTTTATTAGAATCTACTTTCGGCCACAAAGTTGGTTGGGTTAGAGCTTTTTATTCCACTAGCAAGAAATGATGACCCAGTGAGGAAATTTAGAAAAGTTTCTGATATTTTACATATTATTTAGATAACAAAAAGGGAAGAAATCTAATCAGGACCAGAAAAAAAAAAAGCATGCTGGTTTCTGCTGCATTTCCTAGTACAACACCCTTACAGGAGCGAGCTGGAGTTTGGCTTATACTGTTTGATGGACCAGGGGGTTGAAGAAGAACACTTTTTGTAGCTTTTGAACAGATATTTTTTTCTCCTGTACTTCCTTGTACTTTGTTTCAGGGAGCACTTCAAATGGTAAACTAGCATTTTAAATTGCTGACGTGCTTTTTTGCTCTGTAATATGAAATAAGAGAAATCAGCCAAACAGCATTGTGTAAATTTGAAGGTCTGCAGAAATAATGTTCTTGGAATGAACTGTTAGATCCTTGTGTTTGCTTCTGCCTTGTAGGCTTTCTCTCTTGCTTGCATGTCTGGTGAAAGCCAAATAGAGCTTTCTTATAAGGGTATGAATGCATGAAAATGGCAAGACAGACTGTCTTGGGAATTTGGTATGCAGCCTGAGCGGGTAGTATTGTCTTTGTTTCCTGTTCTACTTTCATTTTGTGTCTGCTTCTCTAATTTGGAAAAACAATTAATTGATTTAGAAAAATATTCTGTGCCTAGTGAATTTTATGGGAAATACTTTTTTATTGCAGAAAACCACATCTGTACTTGTGGAAATTAAATAACAAACAGTAAATATTCTCATCAGTTTCACCTCTATATGTATGCAATTTAAGTTATCTTTAATGTTACAAATGTGCCTATTTACAATATGGTTACCGTCATTTGTAAAAGGAACAGAAAACAAACTATAAGCCCTGGATTTACCAGTGATAAAATGATTTCAAAGTGTCCAGGCTAATTTCAACAGATGCAAGACTATGACTATCAGATGTTGTCAGCAAAACACCCAAATATCAAATAGTATTTTCTCAAAGAAGTTTAGCAAGCTGCCATTCTTTCTTTATAATAATTCCTGATACTATGTATGTTATAATGGCACTGATGACATTTGAATCTGTTTGAGCTGTAGTTCCAGGCCACAATTCTGACACAGCATTATCAGAGTGGACTTCTTAAAAGATTATTATTATTTTATATGTATGGTCTTTTCTTCTTCAAGGGAATTATTTCACTGACTTATTTGTTTCTTTTGATTTTTTTTTTTTTTGAAAGTTGTACTGCCTGTTAAGCTTTTGTTAGTATTTCTTTGACCTTGTGGAACAATTTTAGTAACATTTAACAGAGTATGAAGTGATCTTAAAAAGAACAAAAAAAGAAAAAAAGACCCAAATGAGTGCTACTGCAAAGCAGAGGTTGCTGCTTTCACCTAGGAGAATACTGGACATTTGAGTACATAGAGCAGACACTCACAAGAAATGAGGCTCTCCAGGTTTGTACTAATCTTTGGGGTTTAATTGCCATAAATTAATATGCTTGTCTGTGCTATAAACTATTCTTCCTAACCAATGAAAAAGATACATGAGTTTTAAAGACATTTTTGCTTCCTGACTTGAAAATCTAACTAAAAATAACATCTTGCGGAAAGTTCTATATTAATGATAATAGAATTTGAGATTAATTAAGGTTTCTGGAATACTAACTATTTTTACATGTCAGTAGAAACTGAAAACAGCAATGCACGTCTTTCAATAGACATGATAAGGAGTTAAGTAACGTGAGAGAAGTGAACTCATGCTAGAACTGTAGAGTCAGGTCTACGCTAGATGGCACTTGAGGCTCCATTTATTCAGAATGTGTTGAATTGCAGCAGCTGGAGCTTTGGTTCTTAACATTTTTGTGTCTGTTTGACATGAGTCATTAGTAATTCTAAAATGAGATTTAATAATTCTCACACAAGTAGTAAGCAGGGAATAAATATTTCATATTGTAACACATGTTAAAAACATTTTGGCATCCTACATATGCCTCTGGAGTAGCTCTGTGGCATCCTTATTGAAGTCCTTCAGTGTATTCTAGAAAAACTATTGCTTAAATAGCATTCATAATTGCCCTTGGGCAATTTTCACACACTTCCCAGATTACTCTCATATCACCTCTTGTTAGCTGGAGGTAATTTAAACAAACAGCCTTGGAGTGTGTGCACACAGCGCATCTGGGGCAGTGATAATGCCTGTCAGAATGAAAGCCTGGCTCACACTAATATCATCTTGGAAGTACACATTTAAACAAAGAAGGTTGCTTTGGTGGAATCTGAAAATATGAGAATTTCAAATACTATCTGCACCACCCCCCCCCCCCCA
>VZTX01023637.1:35191-54926 GCA_013400915.1 Pardalotus punctatus
CAAAAAAATGGAAATTTTAAAACTTCCCGCCCCCCCCCCCCCCCCCCCCCCATTTTTTTGACTGAAAGGCATGGAATCTTTTTGCTTTTTCCAATTGCCTTATTTTCAGTGGTGGTACTGCACAAAGTGTGGTATCTGCTTGTGTTGGAGTGAAAGGACAAAATGTTTTCTCCAGATATGCTCTTCAGTACTGACCAACATGCCCTTTTGACACACATATGAACAGAGTTCTTTATATTTCTAATGCTTTATTACATGACATACAGTACTGCTGTACATGCAGCTGCTGAGTCTGCAGAGGAAAAACCTGATGAAAGGTAAATCAGAAAACAGTTGTTTTTGTCCAGTAAAGGTAGGATGCTGTGGATAACCCTATAAAAGGGCAGGTCTGGTGTTCTGCAGACTGAGGGATGGTGGTGGGGCAAACCCCCTCTTTCTTTTGGAGATTGTGCCTTTTCTGTAGGTGCTTGTTACCTCTTTTAAGTTTTCAACTAATATGTGATTTTTTATGCATGTGGGATATACATTCCTGTCGCTGCCCGCTTGACCAGCCCGGATGGTCAGCGCACAGGACAGGGAACACGCGTGCCTCAGCAGGGAGACTGCTTTAGTGTCCCCGCTAGCCGGATAGCAGGCTCCTGCTCAGCCGGGAGCCGTCTGCAGAGACGTAGGCTTAGCAGGACAGCAGGCGATAACAAAGTAGCAACATACAGAGGCAAAGGAGACAGGAGGAGTTCAGTTGCCCTGGTGACTGATCCTTCGTTCCCACAGGAGAACAACGACACGATAGGCGGAGGCAAAAGAACAAAGGGCCATCCGTTACAGGGGGTTTTAAGTGGAACAGAAAGGAGCGGTCTAACGGGAGGAACAACGGATCAGCCAACAGAACAGGATTATATAACCACAATTGTCCAATCAAATGAAATAAGGGGAGGGGTACATTCAAACAGACCAATGGCAGTACAGAGAACGCAGAACTTTCCAGCAAGTGATACATATGAAAGTAACTTAATACATATGTAATAACTGGGAGGGGAAAGGGGTGTAAACTAGGAGGGGAAAGGGGAGTAACCTAAAATTCAACAGACAATTTAAGGGGTGGGGAGTGTGGGGAATTCCCCAGCCTTGCTCTCTCTCCCTCCTCCTCCAGCTTGCTATCCCTGGGAGGGAAGTGACCCCAGTTTATTTCATTGATTTTCATAGCGGAGGAGGACTGGGCCACTGCTACATATTCTTAATTAAATCTTAGAACAGGGTAGGATAGAGTTTTTTACTCGCTCTGGTTTGTAGCCCTTCAGTGCCCAGTGATTGATGGTTGGTGGTCGGAGTGTGCTCGGCTGGGGCTCCGGCGCTGCTGTGCTCTCCGCTCGTGCTCCACGCCATCCCTGTCATGCAGACTCACTGCATCCACACTCACAGCAGGACAGACCTGCCCCCTGCTTTTCTTCTGCTGTGGGTCTCCTTGTGCTTTAATAATCCATGGGTTTAATGGCAGAAGATATTCATTTTCCACAGAAGTGGCTCTTAGAAATGCTGAGCACAATTCCATGGCAAGTTAATGACAGTGTTAAGCACTTAGTGGTTCCAAAATATCGTATCCCACATATGATAAGTAGTTTTGCAAAGGCAATTATGCTTAGTAAGAGGAATAAACAGCCTTCAAGGTGAAGAACTATACTTTCTAGATGACTCTTAAAGCAAAATTTCTAATGGTGAGTTAGATCAAGCTTTTTGTGGAGCATTAAATCTCCTTTATTAATATAGAAATCAATTATCATACTCCAGCAATTTACCATTAACATTCGTTCTGCATCACTTGAAATGTTGAACAGTCATAATCATAAGCAAAAACTGAAACAAAGAAAAGCTGTCCCCTAATTCCCCAAATAGTGTTTTAATTAAATTTCCTACAAAAGGATAGCATTCGCATAACAAAAAAGGTAACAAATACTCGGGGTCCTTAGCTGTTGGACATTATCATTTTACTAGTTATTGTTGACATAACTCTAATTTGTCAGCACATGTTTTTAAAATGCACCTTTTATCCTGCTCTAGACAATTATTAAGTCAGTATAATAGTATCCCAAGACGTGCCTCACAGCCTCTGCCAGGGTGGAAGGGAATCTATATGCTATGCTTTAATTTATAGGGCACACTTCAGCTGCTTAATATTCCTAAAGATGAGCATGTCAATATAGCATTCTTCAGAAACATTACACATCTCACCGAGACATCACAGCATGCTTTCAAATGGGGAAGGAGCAGGATTCTTATGAGGCAATGCGACAAAAGGATAAAGTGTGCATATGTGCCAGTGCATGTCCTACATCACAGTCACAGGACAAGAATAAATGTTTAGAATTTAATACATGAGAGGTTTTACCTAATAATTCTTCAAAGTATGCTTTATCCATCTGTGTTGGAAGGGCAAATAATGTTTTAATGCCCATTAATTAATAACAGAGAACTGTAAGATCCTTTTAGATTTTTATGCTAAGCAAGCTCAAGATTTTGCCAGTAAGAAAATTTTGTAAATATTCAGTCTAAGTTTGCACTGGTGCTTTCAGGCAATTAGTCTTGCAAAATACTGCCCTGTGCTTGTTTGACAATTCTTCATTCTTCTTGGTATTCACATGTCCTTTTTGTTAAACACTTATGAAAGCTTATTCAATGCTGACTTTTCTATGCATGGTTTGATTAGACCAAGGTCATATGAAGCTGTCACTTTCTTTAGCATTTTACCAAAACGAAGTTTGCATCAATGGCATTTTCTTGTTTCATTTTAAATAAATAATGGCAAGACTCTCTAGCTGGCCTGCTGCTCAGGGTTAGCAGATGCTCTTTGTTGCACAGTTCCCAGTGGAATCAACAGCAGGATGTGTGGGTGTAGTCTGGGTTCAGTTTTCCTTCCCTGGTTCTAGAACAAACCATCACAAACATGTTTCAGGACTCTTACTCTTTATTCCATGACACATTCCCAGAAAGTACAGGGATCTTAAATTGTGTGTAGATAAATTAAAATAAAGAATGAACTTACTTCTATGTGTCGCAGCTTCCACTTTCACTAGCACAACCACAGCAAGTAACATCTTCCAGTACGTGTTTCCAAGGATCAAGTTTTTCTTGGGATGCAGGGATAAAATTCTTGGAAGCTTTTATATGACAGCACCAGTGGGAGACTGTTAACTTGCTGTTAATTGGTATGTTTAGAGAAACAAGTTTTGAATGGCTTTAGAGGAAAATTGTACAAAGCACATAGGAACATTCAGTCGTGCTCTTAACAGGAACATTTCTATAGAAAACAGTGAATAACACTAGCACAAGGTTTGACTCAGTGTTTTGGACTTTAAGCTTCAAGTTCAATGTGATGTTTTTCACTCAGTAATATGCAAGCCCTTAATTACTACATAAGTGTCTGGCCCCAAAAGGGATTTTAAACTATTATGCCAGTACAAGCAATCTAAGAAACAAACAAACAAAAACCCAAACCTGTTGCAGAACTTGAATTAACACAAATTTGCTCCAAAGACACTTCCTGTTTTTGACAGAAGGAACACAGTACTGAATTGCATAATAATATATGAATTCTAAATAGATTTACTCTTCCATGCCAGAGGATTTGATGCGATAAAGCTCTGTATTGAGACTAATACAATAATTAACGTTGGGAATTGTGGTGCAGGACAGCTAAGGTTTTGCACTATATTTTTGTGGTTTAATTCCTCCAAATTGCACCTGTGATTCATGCACATGTATAAAAGAAGAATGAAAAAAACTGAGCAAAAGCACTCAAGCTTCTTTGTCTTGCGCTGGCAGCATGAGATGCCTAAGGTGGGAGCATAGCCCCTGTAAATTGCTTACACAGTAGGAAGAGAGAATGAGAGAGAGGCTTTTGTCAAGGGTGATTCAGA
Organism: Pardalotus punctatus; assembly: GCA_013400915.1. Taxonomy (NCBI): domain Eukaryota; kingdom Metazoa; phylum Chordata; class Aves; order Passeriformes; family Pardalotidae; genus Pardalotus; species Pardalotus punctatus. The sequence continues at coordinate 39,103 of VZTX01023637.1, forward strand.
GGTTAAGTGAATAGATCTGCAGTCTGGACCTGACTTTCTCTGTTCCATAGTGGAGGATCCTGGGGCAGTCTGTTTCTGATTTATAAGGCTGGATATGATGACAGCTTCAAAACGAAGTGCACCTGGACCTTGCAATATGTGGCTGTTTTTGGAGTTTTTTTGTTGGTTTGATTTTTGATAGTTTCCTAAGGCAAACTTTCCTTTGTTAACTAAACTATGGGAAGCAACTCAGAATCACAATATGAAAATTTGTTTGCCTGTTATACAGAGTAGGCAAAAGCTTGCAGTGTTAGAAAAAGGCTCTGGGTCTGAATTTAGTTCTTTCTCAGTCTCACTCATATTTAGCTTGTCAGATATTGTGACTCCTACTATGATCAACTGCTCCTATAAATCGCACATAATTGTAACTAATTATGGGAAAAGGAAGAATAAAGGTTGCTATTACCGAAAGATTTTTGGTCAATCAGTTTGTGGCAACTAACTTCATCCCTATCATTGTCAAATGGACCTTCTGACATTTGCATATGTGTAACAGTTGAATGAGGATTTAAATATTTATATTTATTCTTATATTTGTTTTATCACCTTATTTATACTTCTAGTTTATTCCCGGACTAGAAAATAACAAAATGAACAATTAACAAAATGAAAATTTGAATAAGTAATTGTAAAATGTTATTTTAAAACAGGTGTGTTTACAGGGCCAGGGAAGTGTTTGCTCCCCTGTACTTGTCTCTGAAGAGGGCACACCTTGAGTGCTGTGTCCAGTCTTGGGCCCCTCACTTCAAGAAAAGCTTTGAAGGGCTGGAGCATGTCCAGAGAAGGGCAACGGATCTGGTGTAGTGTCTAGAGGGTATCACATGAGGAGTGGCTGAAAGAGCTGAGGGTGTTTGGCCTGGAGAAAAGGAGGCTCAGGTGTGACTTTATCTCTCTCTGGAACTGCCTGAAAGGAGGCTGTGCTCAGGTGGGGTCTGCATCTTCTCACAGGCAGCCAGTGGCAGGACAAGAGGACATAGTCCCCAGTTGCACCCGGAAAGGTTTAAATTGGATACTAGGAAAACTTTCTTTACTGAACAGGTTGTCAGTCATCAGAATGGGCTGCCCAGGGAAGTCACCATCCCTGGAGGTGCTCAAGACATGTCTGGGCATGGCACTCAGTGCTGTGGTTTAATTGACAAGGTGCTGTTCATTCAGAGGTTGAACTCAATGATCTTGGAGATCTTTCCCAATATTAATGATATTATTATTCTATGGTGGAAATTAATCCCACTTTTTCTGTTGGAGTGTGTTCTAACGAGGATTAAAGTTGCTTTTGAATTGATGTCCATTCATTGATTTCAAATAACATAAAATAGTTTTTAATTTATTAAAAGAAAGTGCCACAAAACTAACTAAAATCTTTGATCCTTTCACACTATTCTCATGGAAAGGAGACTTTTGATATCTATGTAATACTTAGTTGTCTTCTACCATCAGACTCTTAAATATTTGGGGAAAAACATGTGAGAAATTATACAGTTAGAATGTAATTGTAAGTAAATCAATATTTGGCTTAGTGAAATATTTCACATGAACAAGATATAAACAAGCATCCCAGGGTTACTAAATTAGACTGTCACAATCAATTTTATCACAATGGAATCTGTCTCAGGTGCAGTGGAAAACTGCTTGTTTATGAACATTGAAATCTGTATTTACCTTGGCCTGGTTGAATTTGTGTGCCAGGGGAAGGGTGTAATGCTTGATAATACATTTTCCCCCTGAAATGCAGCATAACTAGGTAAAGCCAAAACAGTATTGGCACTACACTGGCATACTTGAGGACACTAGACAGGTATATGTAGACAAAATCAAGGACTAAGAAGATTCCATATTTGTAAGATTTCTATATTCTATCATATATTTTTATCTATTTTCCATGAAATATTATATATTTCTATCTATGATCTACCTAAATTCAAGTAAGATGGAGTTGAAGGAACCTTAGAAATCTCTGAAAGAGCAACCTTTAAAAACTCTTCAGCTCTAGGTATATGTTCTTTCTGGTAAAGGAAGAGTTAATACACCAAGACTGAGAAAACACCAGCCCCTACCAGACTTCCTTTGGTGCATAGAATTCAATAACTAACAGCTATTTCTTTCAGTCTGAGTTGAAAAGCTGCCTCACTGAGGAGTAGGAGCTCCTCTATGAATTCTGTGGGATTTGTTTCTTTTCAAATATGCCTTGCTGTATGTCTTTTAGGATGAAAAAGAGTCAAATGCTTGGTGAAATTAAGGGATGGAGGGTTGTTTTTCGGTGGGTGGGTTTTTGTCTTTTACTTTTCTGTGAAGGCTTTACTCCTAGAGGAGTGTGTAGAGGGATTTGGTATATTGCAGTTATTTTTAAAGACTATAAATCATGGACTGGGAAAGACTAATAATCTTGAGGAAGCAGAAATAAATGTCTTGAAATAAAGCTTTACTATTGCCTCTGTACAAGGTCAACAATAAAAGAAAATGGGGAGCAGGTATTGTCTTCTCTCTTGGGTGTTATTCTGGGAGCACACTGATATTACTAATGTGATATTGCCTGTCAGTAATTGTTTTGGGGGAAATTCCATGAAAAATCCTTACAATACATTTGCATTTCTTCAATTAAAAAAGTGCAAGTCAGAGGCTCAGAGTCCAAAAGTCTCCTAAATATCATAATACATCAACAATTAGCTATCACTTCTCTGGGTGTGATCTCTAGGTTGTAAATGGGCCCACTTTAGTTTTTATTTCTAAGTTCAGAAAGTATATTGGACAGCAATCTTGAGACTTCTGGAGGCAGATGTTGGAAGAATTTGTCAAAATGATCCTATGAAACAGAGCCCTTGAAATTATTGTGCCCAAACAGCTTAGTAGAAGATCTCCCCCTGGTTTCCACTTTGACACTTCCTCATTATTTCTTCAGCTTCTTGAAAAATAAATGATTTGCATTCTTGCAGTTGTGGAATAGGAAGGTGCTGTTCTGCAAGCAGAGCTTGTGCTGCCATTGCTTTCAGCTATGAGCTTGTTTGTCTTCCCCCCCTTCAATGTGCAAAGCTAATGTAGGGGAGAAGATCAGATTTCTATTATCCAGCTCTTAATTTTTAGAATTGCAGTAAATAAGGAAAGGGATTTAAAGGTTAGTTCCACCCAATAACTTTACAATGTATTGACAAGTAGCAGTCAGATTTGAGTGTGGCAAACAAATTAACCAACTAAACTAAGCCGTAAGTTTGATTTCCTCTAAAAAGCAAAATCAGTTAGGAAAACAGAAAATTGCATGGAGACCTCACAGCAGCCTTCCAACTTCTGAAGACAACATTCAAGGAAGGTGGAGAGGGACTCTTCATCAAGAACTATAGTGACAGGATAAGGAGTATTGGATTCAAACTGAAAGAAGGGTAATTTTTTTAGATGTACAGAAGAAATTCTTTATTGTGGGGGTGATGAGGCACTGGAACAGGTTGCCTAGAGAAATTGTGGATGCCCCATTTCTGGAAGTGTTCAAGACCAGGTTGGATGGGACATTGAGTAACCTGGTCTAGTGGAAGGTGGCCCTGCCCACAGCAGGGGATCTGTAACTGCGTGGTTTTTAAAGTCCCTTCTAACTCAGGCCATTCTATGATTCTATGGTTATATGATTCTATGGTTCTATGATTCAACGATTCTGTGATTCAATGGTTCTATGATTCCATGATATAAGCAATTTAAAACAATGAATCTATTATGCGAATAGAGAGGGAAGGAAGAAAGGAATTATATCATGCTTTATTATTTCTTTCATTCCAGGGCCTGGTTTATGTCTGTCAAGATTAATTTATGGAGATGTTTTAGCCTTCTTTTTTGAGTGGATTATAGTCTGAATTTTGTCTTCTGATGAGTTGTATATTCTTTTCCTAGTGGTTCTTTAAAGAAAAATCTAAAGAAATTATATAATTTTAAATTCAATGTATAGAAGTTACATTTTACAATGAGACATTTACATGACTCTCTGTGGAACAGCATTTTTGAATTTCTCGACATGCTTCAGAGGGTTTTATGTATTATGAAATTTACAGAGATTGCCAAATCCCTCAAAATATATAAATTTATCAACAAAATATATGTAAATTTATCAATTTACAGTTGACATAAACTGTTTCAGACCTTTAACCTGACTTGACTTTGAGGAATCCAAATAAGACGATCAGGTTAATGAGTGATGTGATGGTTTCCAGCCATTCTAGAAGAGGAAGATGACAAGGGTCTAAGGTAGGGTTCAGTGGCCCCTTGCTCTTCAGAAATGAACTATGACTCTGGTGGATCCTGGTCTAAGGGTGGAGGAAGGACCATTTCTTTATTTTTATCTCTATATGTGATGAAAGGATGAGCTTTTTTCTTTCTTCCTGTGATCCTTCAATAAATCCTTCAAATAAGTCAATACTCTAAATAGGTCCTAAAGTTAAGAGATTGTTTTTAGTTAATAACTACCTGTTAGGTTCCCCTGCTCTCTGCTGCTAACAAAACAGCTTAAGGGAACTGAACGTTATAAATCAAAATCTTATATTTAATTTTAGTTATGTTTTTGGATGAGCATGTATTGTATTAACAAAGCTGTGCTGCTGAACTCCATTTAGGTAACTGAGGATTGTTCATATCCAAAAAAACAGAATAATTGTTTCTGAGATTGTTTTGCCAGTTTTGTAAAACCAAGTTTCCAACTTTGGACACTCAAGCTTATATTTTTTCTCAGAAGAGTTCTTAATATCTAAGGAAAAATATGAAGTAAATTGTTATTTACAATACAAAAAAATCTTACATCAGAAAATCAAAATAAGGTATAATCAGAAAGTTGATCAAAATGTAATAAATAAAAGGCAATAGTATTGACAGCAATAAATGATGATAGGCATTCTGATTTATGAGAGGAGATTACATAGAATCACAGAATTGTTTAGATTGGAAAAGACGTATACCATCATTGAGCCCATCCATTAATTCAGCACTGCCAAACCCACCACTAAACCCTGTCCCTAAGTGCCACATCTGCACATCTCTGAAATAGCTCCAGGGATGGTGACACACCTGGGCAGCCTCTTCCAATATGCCAATCAGTTCCTTGAAGGCTTAAAAAAAAAGAAATAATGAAGCTTCTTTATGCCATGGAAGCATCTGGTGGTAGCAGTAGGGAAGATGAATGTCTCTCTGAGGGACTATCATGCAGGGTAATATGACTTTGACTGTTAGGGAGGGATTTACTGGAAATGGGGGATATGCAGGCCCTTGACACAGAAATCTCCAAATGGGCCAGAAGGACACAAAGAGATAGGCCTTTGTGGGTAGGTAGCAGATGCAGAAGCAGTTGTGGATAATTCAGAGCTGTAGAGATGCTTACTTCTATTCATGCTACATTTGGGGAAATAGAACTTTGTGTATTTTGTTGAAATAAAGTTACATGAAACTGTATCTTTGACTGATGTTTGCAATTTTCTCATTCCAATTGAACTAACCTTTCAAGGTCCCAAATTACAACCAATGGGCTTAGGTCAGAGAAGCAATGGCATTTTTTTTATGACTGTATTTGCATTTCATATAATGTACCAGTCCTGAAAGGAATGGGCTTTATTTCTTCCAACATGAAATTATATGAGCCTAAATAAGTATTTTTCCTATTGAGGCTACCAATAAGGACTTATAGTAGTAAACCTGCACAAATGTGCTGAAGTACTTCTTTAGGGATTGAAACCTCTCTGTCTACTTCTCCAGGATGAAAAATCATCAAAACTGCTAGTGGCTTGACCTTCTGCTTCTCTTACTTTTTCAACTTTGAAATGTGTGCTTTCCAAGTGAATTGAAGAAGTGAACACATTTTGTAAGCTGTCATTCCATATAGAGATTTACGGCTTTCCATTTCTATTTAGAATTAAAGAATGATGGTGTAGCTCTTTCCTGAAAAGTCCAATAAAACCAAAGTGATGCACCCACTACATAATGAGAACTAAATGGAGCTTTCAAAATCACTAGTAGCTATGCATCACTGTCAAGCTGTCATTTATCACACAATCAAGCCTCGAGCAGAAACCAAGCTTCAAAGTGGTATTACAAAAACATGCTCTTGACGCCTTGCTGAAAAGTTTTCAGAAGAACATTGTCAGAAATGCTTTATTTCATTTACTTCTTGAAACAGCATAGTTACTATCTAGTGGGCAAACATTTCTTGGACAAGTATCAAAAATCATAGCTTCTACTCTTATGTATGAATTTTAAAAAATGTTTAAATTATATTTTCCAATGGTTATGGTATTTTAATACATACAGCTCAACATCAGTAACCAAAGAGATTTTTAGAGCTATTTTAATGTATCTCTTCCTATGCTACAGTAAAACATCTGTTTTTACATAATCCTGTTGGTTAAAAACGACCTCTGCAAGTCATCTAATCTAGCCTTCCTGTTGAAGTAGAACTCCTGTGACCACTAGGTCAGCCATGCCTTTGTGAAGGTGCATCTTGGAAACCTGCAGGGATAGAGACCCTGGTTCTTCTAAGTCAAAGTGCCACACCACACTCCTGGTGAAGGTGTTTTTCCTGAAATCCAATGTGAATGTCATAAACTGCAGCGTGTGGCTTTGAGCTTTGCTGTTGCATCTGCCACTTCATCATCTCTGTCATTCCTTTCATGCAGCTGCATGCTGTTATTAGGAGGATCTTTGTTGAAGAATGGATCGAGGATCAAGGCCATGGGTCGTTAGAGGCCTTGTGCAAGCAAAGTAAAGTTTAGATCAGGAGGCCTTTAGGCCGTGAGAATTGCAAGTCATGCTGACAGGACGAAAAGCCAAGGACAGTGCGTCCTTGAGCGCTGGGGAAAGTACCAAGGAAGGGAGTTGTGGTCGAAGGAATGAGGAATATCCTTGAAAACAAGAACCATATGTGGGAGGGACATGTAAATGTAATCTTTTGTGGCTAACCAATGATGTTTTGACTAGTAGGCATAAGTAACTGTAATAGTATATAAGCAATCACTAATGTGAATAATGTTGAAGCTTGCTTATCACTCATATTGAGTAGTGTCTTGCTTCCCTCGCTGTCGGCAGATCTTAGTCCCTCTTGTCACCAGATTATGCTATCTAAGCTTCTTCAACCTCTTCCCTCATGATCTAGATCCCTTACATAGTGCCTTCCAGTGGACCTTCTCCAGTTTCTCCACACATACCCTTAATGGAAGCAGAAGAGGATGATAACTTCTTTCAGTCTGCTTGCTGCCCTTTTTCTAACGCAGTTCAGTAGAAGATTTGTCTTATGGGTTGAGAATGCACTTTTGTTGCCTTGTATTGAACAGAGTGTCCACAGCAGCATCAGCAGGATGCTCCCCTCAGCCTACGCTGTTGTGTGGAGTTATCCCACCCCAGGTGCAAAAGTGGGAGCACCCCCTTATTGAACCTCATGTGTCTCCTGTTGGTCCAGTCTCCATGTCCATCCATGTCATACAGAGTGGAAGTTCAGACATGTTGGTGAACCACTTTCCCCCATTAGTAAATTTTCTCTAAAATTTGCCAACATCTATTATTATCCAAACCATCAATGACAATATCAAGGGGTGCAGGAGTCAGTATTGGTCTCTGTGGTACCCTGCACATCACCATCCACCAGTAACCAATTGTCATTGGCTCTGTGAGGGATAACACTGTAGTGAAACCTCAGTGCTCTCCAGTTCTTTTGGGATTCAGATGACTCAAAAGGAAACTTTCTTTCAGTTTAAAAACCTTCTGAAAGGACCCTAGTGGAAGAACATGAGTAGCTACAAAAACATTTCAGGATTCGGTGCTTTTTAGGTTGAATAATTAGACCACATTTCCATGTGATTTAATTAATTTCTTATTAAAAAAAAGAATAATTTTTTTCTTCAGGGAAAACATGTTCCAAATAATAATAATACTTTTAAAGCTGCCAAAATATTCTAAAGATACAATAAAAGCACCAGGAGTTTTAAAACTTTGCAAGTAAACCACTTTTTTTTTGGGTTGTTTTTACTTTCTTCTTTCAGGGGCAGCTATTCCCACTTGTGCCCACAACTGTTTCTACTTGTAGTTTAACTGACTTAGTCATCTTGCTTTATGATTTGTCAGACATCTCAAAGTAACCTAAATTGCAGGAACAAAATTGTTTCCACAAAATTAGAACCCACACTAGAAAAGAGAATATCAAGGTCATCTTGTCCTTTTCTTTCTAAAAGGTACTCTTCAATTTATTACTATTAAATAACTCCTTGTGTATATAATGTGTATGAATCTTCACATGCATTTACAATCTGGGTGTTGAAAGGTAAGCTGTGCTTAAACACAGCATGACATAGGAAAATTCAACACAACAGGTTTATGGGGATTTCTGTGGTGGGGACTGTAATATGAAATGTTCTGTAAAGCAGGCTGAAAAACAGGAAGTAAATTTTGTTTTCATCTTTCTTTCAAAGTCACTTATTTTCTGACACTCCAAATGCTGTCAAATTCCAGATCTAGAAATCTAATTTGACTATGTTAGAAAACCTTCATTAACCTCACAGAGAAAGAGAGTCTAAGTGATAACTCCTAAAGGAGTTGAGTAGTTCACTGTGATGTCTCTGGGTGATTCTGTCCTCTTGTTTGGACCCCTACTTGAAAAAGAATGTAGAAATATTATATGCAAGTGTGGCCAGCAGTAGAAATAGGCCTGCAGTGTATTCATTACCACCTTTTGACTCTCTGTATCTTTGTTCTGCAATTTTTTAGTAATCATTGATATCTGAATACAGCTTGGGATCCTGAATAATTTATTCACCTGTATAGAGGTGCTTAGTCCTCAAACTTGCATCATAGTGCAAATGTGTCACCTAAACACCTGAAAATAGCAACACAACTTGAATGAAGTTATCTTAGATCTTCTCTTTTCACTGAATAGAATGATGTCCCTGGAAGCTGGAACAGACACTGAAATTCAGCAAGGCCTTTAATGTGATCTGTGCTACTTAAGATCCCTGTGCTATTGGCACAGATATTAATGAGAACAACCTTTCAAATTCACTGCCACCTGGACTTGCATCTGGCATCTCTGAAGGCAGTGATCCGGAGGATTCTGTGTGTTTTAAAACAATGGGCATTGCTTCCACATACAGCACACAACTATTTCTCCTTTTAACAGCTAAACCTCCACTGACCAACTTCAGCTGTTACTTATTTTGCCTTTAAAGACAACAGAGTGCTGTTAAAGTCATAAAGATAGTATGTTGGCTACAAACAAAAATAATGGAAAGACAAAGCCAAGGAACACTTCTGAAGTGGTCCAAATTTCTTTTGCTTCTTCTCTCATTTATTCCTGATAGGAAGAAATAAACTATTAGAAAGAAGCTCATGCATCTCTTTCTGTTTCTATTTTTAAAAAAATATAAACCATTAAATTGTGTGACTAGCTAACAATCATCTAAGCTCTTGACAAAGTGATATAATCTTTCTAAAATAAACACTGGCAGTGTACCAGCTGCAAATATAGTTCAGTTCAAAAACAGGAAATCCAAGCATGGACATATAAAATTTACTCCAAATATTGCTGCAATTTTTACTTGTTTAAAAGAAGATTTAAGGATCCCTATTCTTTTTGCTGTGTCCAATACAGACCCAAATCTGGAGGAAGACCCATTTCCATATAAGAAATTTAAACAGATGTTAACCTTGTGAAATTTTTGATCTGTTCCTCACTGCTGCCTTTTCCAATGCCTAGCCAATGTGCTGCCCTGAGGCAGCACAGACATTATACTCATGGCATTGACAGATGCTTTTCTTCCCAGGAAGATGACAAAGCAAATGGCCAAGTGATGATGTGAGTTCTCCTACCTGTTTCTTATACTTTTTATGCCAGAATGTCATTTACTTACACGCTAGTGTCTTCAGTCTTATGTATTGAAGGAATAGCACAGGGTAATTTTTAAATTATTGCTTTTTAGGCCTCTGGTTTTGTCTGTTTCTTTGTCCTGTGGAGACCTTTGCATGGTCTCTCTCCTACCCTCCTAATGTGAATCTCATTTGAAGAAGGAAATTCTAATTTGAATTAGAATTCTTATTTGAATTAGAAAATTCTCATTTCAATTTCATTTGAATATGAAAATCTTTTGAGTGTGAGTGAAGGAACATGAACCACACTTTTTTTCAACATATTTTGTATTTGCATGTCTTATCTGCCTAATCTGAGGAAAGCATAGTAAGCTGTACTGCTAGCCACAACAATCAAAAGTATCTCCTGTGTCAGGAGCCTGTGTGGAGAGATGGCTGGTGCTGTCCAGAACAGTAAAAGCATTTTTAGTCCAAAATATGATGTGTGTGTGCAACAGACAGCTTTTTGAACACAATAAGCAAGAACCCAGGGAAAAAAATACTACTGTATGTGGACAAAACATAAAAACTACTGACTAGTGTTAAAAAGAGCAAATAATTCAGCATAAATTAATAGTGAGATCCTGGATAAGAATGTACAGCTCTCACAGTAACTTCTCCAAAAGCTGCTGACACAGGACAAAGCAGAAAAAAAAAGTTGTATCTATATGTAAAGCACAAGGGGAATAAACACAAAGTTAATTCATAAAAGCACAAAGAAAACATGATGATAAAGGTGGCAAGACATCAAAATCTGTGCAGAAGAAAATTTAAAAGAATAAAGCAGTGATGACAGTATGCAAATACAAAATTGTGAAGGTATGGAGAAAATTGTGATGGAAAATGCCCTACCTCTATGTTAATTATAGCCTAAAGACCATTATGTCAGAGAAGACAGACAAGAAAAGAGAAGGAAAGCAATCCATAACAGTGAGGGCACAAGCAATTAGGTGAAGGATAAGATTTTTCATAAATGCAGGTAGTGCAGAAAAATAAAAGGTTTGTAGAGTGTGCAGTAGAACAGAGTACTTGGACAAGTTAGCAGAATAAAAACAAACAGGTAATTGAAGGCCAGACAGAGAATGGTGCATGGATGATTGCTCTAGCTTGAAACAGCTTTCTCAGTTCTATTCAAGAAACACATCACAACTAAGCAGAGGCAAATTATAGTTTAACTAAGAACATATTCACCATAGAAGGATTTGCATAAGAGGTAGCAGAGCAAGGAAAATGCATAGCCTGAAATTTCAGCATCTGCAGAGAGTGAAGGAGCTGTCCCTTTCAGCTGAAATGAGTGAACTCATGAAATACTGACACTAAACTTAGGATAGATGATTCTCATGATAGACAGCTGAGGTAGAACAAAAACATTAAGAATAGCCAGGGTGCTGCAGTAGCCTGACAGCAGAAGTCCTGCAGTATTTGTTGTGACTGGGGCACCCTCAACCCAGCTTATACCTAGAAAAGGATGCAATTCTTCAGTAACCACACCACCTTTTCTGAAGTGTTCGGAGAACTACAGAGAAAAAAAAAAAAGAAGGACAAAAAAGGGGACCCCCAAAAAGCAAGTAATGAGGCACACTGGTAAAGAAAAGAACATTGTTCAAATCAGAGTCCTCACTGTGCTGAACAGCAAGATAATCTTTTAGAAACGAGTGCAGCTATGTTTTCTTAAAATTAGGCAACTTCCATGTAAAGAAGTGTTTGATACAAATTACTTACAAAGCAAAAATATTAACTCAAAAAGCAAACACATTTACTCTATCTCAGATGAAAACAGGAAAATAATTATTTCCAAATAATTTATTTCCAAAGGTACATATTGACAACACTCTATATAGCAAGCAATTTCCTAATAGGTGGTTTTGAATGTATCTATTTGCATTGTTGAGAATACTGTGTGCAGTCTATTAAGATAACTGTTCTCCAAATATGTCAGAAACCCCAAAAATATGTTGTAAATCAATATTCAACAGATGTTTCAAAAATAAAATGTGTATGGCATTACTCTATAGTGTTGCTGCTATAAAAGGTAGTGATGAAATATCATAACATATAGAAATGTTATGATGCAAAAAAGGGTAATTCATACATTATAGTACTGAGAAATAGGCCTTGGGCCCTTCCTCCTTCAAAGACTTTTTGGCAGCTTTTATATGAGGCTCTGTATTGACAGCAGAAAAAAGAGAAATGCAATTTAGAAGGCTCTGGCTATGCTATTTCCCTGAAAAGAGCTTTAAAACAAAGATATTAATTAAAAAAATACGCTCCTACAGAAAAATTCCACTTCAGAGCTTCATGAACAGTTTCCACCCTGCCCCAAGGCAGAAAATTATGCAGAGGCCAAAACCACTTCACATGGCAAGACAATGAGCTGCCAGCAGATATTAAGTGGGCAAGCTCCTTAAAAAACACTCCCACTTTTCAGATTAGCTTTATGGAGTATATCCTCATTCAAAAACATTTAAATGGATAAAGTTGCCCACAATACAGTATAAAAGTACCCTTACATACCACCAAGTAATGGACATTTGTGTACTAAATTGTTCTGCTGAACTTACTTTTGGGACAACATCAGCCATAGGTCATAAAATTCCCAGACAGGAGATCTGAAGAATCTAACTGGGCAACAAGGCACTTGCACTGTATATGCAGCAGGAAAGGTGAATAGCGCAAGCTAAAGGAGCACTAAGGCTTCAATAAAAGGTAATTTCTGTTCTTTCTGTAGGCAAACAAGCCACCTCCTTACAAGGTTCTGTGCACAAAGCTGGGTATGTGGGTGACAGAGTTTATCTATTGTCCTGTCTGGCCGCACAGCCAGGTCACCTCCAAAATGTATTTTACAACAGTTGGCATCAATAAGAATGGGAAATTTCTCCTTGACAAGACTGTTCTTCCAGAAGTGACAAGCCATTTTTCTAGGTTCTCCACCTATTTTTAAATAAATAATTCCTCAGATGCCTTTCATGGAGATTAATATGCATCCCAGACTTTCTGAAAGACTCAATTGCCCACCTCTCTTTTTGATAGCTATAAATTATGAGAGAATCTGTGAAGTTAAGGATAAAAAAGACATAATAGGTGGTACAGAATTTTTCCTCATCAAAGAAATGTTATCTTTCTAAGCATAATATGTAGAACTTTGTCCAGCTTTCTACCAAATATTGTGTCACACCAGGCAATGATTTATTGGGCGCTATTATTAGTAACATTTTCTTAAAGGTTGTCTATATGTCTGTCAGATTCCAGCTGAGACCCAAAAGACAGGAAAAGCAGATTAGTACTGAAGGAAAAAAGTAGCTAGGAATTATGAGAGAGTTTGAGAGAACAGAAGCAGCATGGAGAAAGGTAAGGTTTTAAAGGGAAAAGGAGAAAATGGGTTTATTACTAAGAGTATATAGAAATTTTGAAAGTGAAATTAAATCCCAGACTTTATCATTCCCTCTCCTACAGGTGATGTAGTGCAGCAACTATTAGCTAACACACATTCCACTGCCTCACAGTTGTACTCATCCACTTAGCTCATCACTGACTATTTTCAAGAATAAAATTTAATTCCTTTCTGTGGTAAACTGTTATTTTTCAAGTATGTTCAGGCTGTGTGTTTGTTTACCAACAGAACTACTCTTTCAAAAATACCATATGGACAGTCTTCTCCCTGATTTCCTGTGGCTGGTTTTCATTATGATAATATCTTTGTTTCTGAGCTTTTATATCAGTAATATGAAACCTTATTCATCAATTTAGATTAGTCTATACTTAAGTCAGTATATGAAATGCCTAAAATTTTCTGTATTTGAGAATTGCTTCTCACCCCTGATTACATTTGTCTGATGTGCATTGTAGTGACCTGGTATATACACTGTCAAGCCTTCAATCTATGACATTAAAGTCACAGGAACTTTATAATTTATTTCAAAGGAAGTCCCTCCACTGTCCCTCTTCAGTGGGAGAGAAACAAATCCTGAATGGGTAACAGGACGACTGCAGCAGAGTTAAATTAGATGTGATAACTTTCTCTCACTGGTGGGTCTGAGCAAATCTCATGTAAAGAAGACCTAAAATATTTTCTGCAAAGCTTTAATGAATGAAGATATGGCTTTCTGTGGAGGGGAAACAAAAAAAAAAGAAAACAAAACAACTGTGGTATAGGTTGCTAAAAAAAACCAAACTACAAAGATCTTGCGTAAAGACCATGGAGGTCACAAGAAAGTTTTCTCTACTAAAAAAAAAAAACAAAAACCAGTGGTTCATAAATATTATCATGGTTTTAGGTTTGCTGATACTTGTAAGAGTCTTAAATTGGAAATAAATAAGAATTCATCAAAGGCAAAATACCTTTTCCTGTTTCTTTGCTTCATTCTGAAGTCAAAATACAAGGCCATGCTCAACTAGAAATTACTTTCTGTGTTCAGAGCCATAAAAATGCATCCTTGAGAGATCTTTTTTTCCCACATTTTTATTATTTTTCTATTTTTTCGTGACCTAAATGCTGGCACACTTCAAAGCTTTATGTCAGCCTTGTAAGAAATGTTGGAGGTGAAGTCACCAAAATCTGTTTATACATGGATAAAGCAGGGGAAATTTGGTACACTTTCCAGTGAGAGTTTCTGCTTACAATACTTTATCATGTTTTAACTTAAATTCATGATAGTCGATCTATCCAAACATTCCTTCATGATCAAAGTTTTTGCTGATTCTTTTTTATTTTTCATTAGCCTGTTCTTTCCTTTAAGTTTGATAGGGCTTTCTACATTAATCCTTTTTAGCAGTATTATTTTGAAAGAGTTCATTATCTCTTTTTATTTTACTCCTCACATTTTTTAAAGTGGCTAATATCAGCTAATAGATGATGGAACTTGTTCCTTCCCTTTTCTCTCACAAAAAGAGAGCTTGGTGGGGCTTTTTGGGAATCATGCCGTCTACCCCGTACCCCAAGACAAGATCATCCTTAGCAAACGCACTTCCAGTTTCTTTTAAAGAAGTGTGATGAAAAAAGCTACACAGCATTTTCAGATAGGTCATGTCAGACCTTTGCTGTTTGGTTATTACCATTAGACAATTCTAATGCTAAATTCTAATGTAAATCTTCTTTGTAATTTAAGCTTTCTACTACAAGCATGGATAAGAGGTTATAATTTCCTGTTTGAAGTTGCATTTAATGGGCTATAGGTTAAGGAGTCCTTCAAGCATTGAATTAATTGATATTGTGGAATGGATTTTTTCCACTGAAAATTGACATTTTCCAATGCAAATTAGTATAATAAATAAAATCACAGTTGGGTGAAATTATTTAATACATTACACAGCTCTTCAGCTCATAGCCTATAGGTTCATATGCTTGTCGAGTTTTAACCCTGGCCAAATGCCAGAGACCTACAACGTCTGCTCTCTATGCTCTCTCCTGCCGCAGCTATGCAAAGGAGAGGAATCAAACTAACACAAACACACTGGAGTCATGAGTTGAGATGAGGCACTGGTGGGGAGGGGACACATGAGAACATGAGCAAACAGGTGAGAAACTTAAGTTGCGCAGTGATTTATTAACCTAACAGAGTCAGAGGATAAATGAGAGGTAAAAATAAGCTCTTAAGACACCATTTCTTCACTCACCCCCCTTCCCTCTTAAGACACTGTTCCTCAGCTCACCCCCTCCCTCCTTCACACAACCAGAAGCTCCAGATGAGGGGCAGGGTGTGGGGTTTTTCCTTAGTCAGTCCATCACCACAATTCTTCTGCTACAAACACTGTTTCTCTACTCACCCCTCTCCCTCTTAAGACACCATTTCTCAGCTCACCCCCCTCCCTCTTTCACACAACCAACAGCTCTGGGGTGGGGCAGGGTATGGGGGTTTCCCTTTGGTCAGGGTCAGTCCACCAGGGAGAAGAGTCCTCTACTCAGCCATGGGGTCCCTCCCACGAGAGACAGTCCTCTGAGA
>VZTX01023637.1:55003-123630 GCA_013400915.1 Pardalotus punctatus
CACCTCCCCACGGGCTGTGGGTGGATCTCTGCACCCCCCTGGACTCCATGGGCTGCAGGGGGACCACCTGCTCCCCCATGGTCTTCACCACGGCCAGCAGAGGGTTTTCAGCTCCAGCACTTGGAGCACCTCCTCCCCCACCTTCTCTACTGACCTTGGTGTCTTCATGTTGTTTTCCTTCATATATTTTCACCTCCTCTTCCTCCTCTGGCTACAAAGAAGTGCGTGCTCCATTGTTTTGATTTCTTCTTAAATATGTTTTCACAGAGGCGTAACTAACATCTCTAATTGGCCCAGGTTTGGCCAGCAGCATGTCCATCATCTTCAGAGCCATCAGAGAGTGGCTCTGCTGGACAAGGTGAAAAACTTCCAGAACCTTTACACAGGACACACAGGAGCCATCTTTGTGCCCCTCCCTACCCACTAGCAAAAACTGGTCCAAGTAAAACCACCACAATGCTGTAGATAGACCCACTGAGATAATTGCAGCAATACTAGGCCAGAATAATAACAGAAACAAAATTTGGCCTGAAGTTCATGTTATATCATACTCTATATAAAATTCATTTTATCACCAGGTTCCAAGAAATGGGAAGTATTATATATTAAAAAAATAAATATTATGATAATAAATTAAAGGAATAAATATATTCATAACTGGGTAGTAAAGATAGGTTCAGTGCGACACTAGGAATCAATAGTTACCAAATGTCAATCCTACCTCTGAACTGGAAATAGGAAGAGCAGCCTAGCCTTCCTAGTCCAATGGGAATTTTTTCCATTTCCTTCCTAGTGTATTTATGTTGTTATTACTGTAATGTATTTTGTTGTTATTGTTATAATGTATTCAGTCACTGCTATCATTTGATTCTTAATTTCTCAAGATGTGCAATACTGTGAAATAGATCTACAATGCACGTATTATTCTCACCAATTATTATTAAGTACATTTTTGTTTATTGACTGTATATCATGCTGGCATATTTCCCCATATAAGATATATATTGTTAGAGAGTTCCACTGGGATGCAAAATGACAATTTGACAATTCATATTATTTATTTGAAATTATTTGTTTAACTGACAATTCATTCACTGACAATCATTGCAGATTATAGAAGCACTAGTAAAATGAATGAGTGGTAAGATAATAAAAAGAAGGAAGATTTAGATTAACATTTTCTCTCTTTCTGTCTCTTTGAGTCATTTCAGTAATTTTGCATTTCTGACACAGTCCATGATGTGTTTACTCTTAATAATTTAACTAGAATCAGAAGCAGAGATTCTTACAGTAGCAGAGTTTTAATTCATTTAAACTTCACAACAACTCACTGACATTCATCATATCATCTCCCAAACCAAACACAAACATATATTTAATTAAAACAATTCTGATATTTAGTACTTGAAGGGGCAGCATTACAAAAGCTTTCCTTCAGTGATCAAGGGAGAAGCTTTTGTCTTACACAGAGTGACTATGAAGTGTTTGAAATGGTGGTTGGCAAAAAATGACAGCATGATGCAAAAATAACCCCACTGTCTCATGTACTTTCATGGGCTTGTTAATATAATATGAGAAAAAAAAGCACAGTTTAGGACACAATAATAAGATTTGACACTTCTTTTCATCAGGCACCCAGAAAGATTTGACTTTGGGCACACCTGGCCACCTGTAATACTTGTGAAGTCTCCACTCACTATTCCTCAGATAAGACATGGTGAGTTCTGAAAAAAATATCCTGTCTCTTGTATTCTAAAAATATGTTTGTACTGGATATTGGCACCTGTGTGAAAGACATCTTTTTGGGGCCAACTGGACAGGCAAAGGTGGTCGTGTTCCTTCTTTGGCTGAGAAACACAGCCAGCTGCATTGCCCCCACTTCATGGACTTCATGTCAAAATCTGCTGGAGCTGGACTCAGGTTTATTCTCTGTAATTTATGCGGCAGTGTGAATGTGTGTGATGAAAATAGTCACAGTGGGGCTTCCAGTATGGAGTATTCTCTGTTCCCCTTTTCAGTGCCAGGTAAAATTTCTCTAAGACCACTTATTGATAGACAGAGTGGAGATAGCGGAGTAGAGTCTACATTTATCTCCTCATTCCCCAAAAGGAAGGTTTACATGGTTTTTGGCTTAGCAGAGTTGATGCTCACAGGAGAGCACACGGACTTTCCGCAGTGCTGTGCATGGTTTGTTTTGCATTGGCTTAAGTGTAAGTGCAGGTGCATCAATTTGGGCTTATCTGGAAAGAACAACTGGTACCAATCCCACCAAATTTCATTTATTAGCTTGGAACTCATCTGGAGATCAGTTTCATAGCAGTGTAGATTAGGAAGATTATCCGTGTCTCCTGTTGTGGGACTTTTTAAAGCTTTGCAGGTACAAACCTGTGAGCTGCATATTGACAAGTACTTCACTATATTTCAGGGAAATTTGAATGTACTTGTCCAATGAACATTCCTTTCCATGAACTTCCACATCCTGTTTCATGTCACTTTAGTGTTTGGATGCATTTCTAAAATAAATAGTCCCTGCTGAAGGACAGTTTGTAGCCTAAATAATTTCTGTTTTTTGAAATTGTCCATGAAATTCTTAATACCACATCTTAAAGTTGCCCCTATGCATGTCATGCATGTGTACTTCTCGCACAGAGTCTGAAAATTGTGCTTCTTTGCTTGGTGGTAGCATTATTTAGGGCCAGATAACAGGTAAAAATAGCTCAGTGTACTCTACTGGTCTTCTGCCAGTATTAGAAGAGGTACACATGGGTAAAACTGACACAGATTAAAAAAAAAAAACAACTTAATAGAGGTACAAAAATAAATATTCTAAAGCAGCTAGTAAAGAAGCCAAAAGCTCACTGTATTTTCATGTGTAGTCTGCAGCTTCACTTTTAAAGTGTAACAGATCATGTCAACTTTTCGATCTCATTACTTCTTCATCTATTTGGATGATAAACAGAGAGACCTACCCCAAAGCCCATGCTACTGTCCACTTCCTGCCTCTGATCCACCTAAAATCTACTTCTCCTTAGACTTTTACCATGTATGTAACTACATCAAGGCTTTTGCAAACATGAGTCAAAGACTTGCTTTGTTTTTAAAAATAAACAGCTTTTTAACCTGGAGTTTTTTTAGTGTTATGGAAAGAAGAGATGTTTTACGCCATTATTCTTCTTTTCTGCAACTCTTTGCCAAATAGTGGGCATTAGCGGTGGAAATTTTTTTCTCTAAAAATCAGTCCTTTCTGAGTCAGTATTACTATGGAGCAAACCAGTCAGCAGTAAGGACAAGAAAGGTAGCATGCATTGTTCATCTGAGAACTCCAGTAGTGTTTTACTGCCAGACTTATCCAAAGGGAGGACAGGGAGGGATTTTCAAGGTATAGTTTTATTTCCCTCATGTTCATTTGTCTCATATACTCAGTCACAGAGAAACCCTGTCTTAAAGGCTCACACAAAATGAGATTCATGTTGCTTAATTGTAGCCATATCACTGTTGTCACAGGTGCCCATCAGACATACCTTAAGCACATGTTTTAGTTTGAAATTAAAAAAGACACTCTTTCTGTACAGCATCATTAGAAAGAAAACTAATGGATAATACTAACCTGAGGAAGTGGCTGCTGCAAACTGAATTCCACTGTAAGAGGACAAAACAAGGAAAGAAAAGTATCTCAGTGAGATTTTCAAGTACATAAAATAATACTTAGCAGAGTATATTTAAAATTTAATAACAATTTAATAGTATAATTAGTTCTGTTTCAAAAGGAGAAATAAGAGTTATTCCAAGAACATTGTCTTTGCGACACTTTTGTATCTCATTCTTTTCTTGGTGTCAAGCATGAAACTTATCCACTACACTAAATGGAAAAAACCCGTTGCACTTAAAATGAGTTTTCTCCCTCTGTGGAAAATTCAGTAGTTTTTCCCCCACAATGAATATTGCTTATACATGGATAAGAATACCTATTTTTTTTTTTTTTGTAGTTTTGTAAAATATTTGGCATTGGATTATTGTATTTCTGAAATTTAAACTCACAACAGGAGGAGAGCAAGGTGTCAGGTTGTTTTGTCTATTTTTAATTTTGGTATAAATATGTCTTTAATTCATCTGTGTGCTATAAACATTTATGACGGTAAATATATTCCAGAACCCATTAATTGCTGTACTTGGAGAGCTTCCACTAGCTTCTAAACAATTTTATGTTCATTTTAATTGCTAACTGTAAAACATAATTATTTTAATTTCAAGAAACAATATATAATGAGAAGTGTGGGTTATATAAATCCTCTCTGTGCTTTTTAATATGCTCTTTGTGGGCTTTGTTAGGATGTTTGGGTTCACAGAACATACATTTTTTTCCCTCTGAAGTCCTTGTAGGAACAAATTCTACCAGATTGTCTAAAACACATATTTTAGAATTGCTAGCATGTATAGCAGCTTATACCACATGAATCACATAAATCTTGTGTTTTGGAAGATTCAATATAATATAGGAAGACAAGCTACAATAATGGCCATGGCAGAGCAGTATTACACTGTGTAGGAGATTTTCAGGTTGTGACAGCTTCACTTTTTTTAGGGTTATAACTGGAAAGAAATTAATTTCTAGCAAACAAATCTTTAAACATTTATCTTTAAACATTTATGAGCGACATCCCCTCCACACACATAGCTTGGGGCCTAACTGAATGGTCATAGATGTAATATTTTTTTTAAAAAAAGACTGAAGAAGAGAGTTGAACAAGAACTAGATGCAAATACACAAGCACTTGAAAAACAGTCTAACTTTTCTTGCACAAATAATTGCAAAATGTAGAGGCTGGATTTTCTGTCCCAGGTTCACTGGCAAGTATCTGACACTCTATGCACAGTACCTTCCACCCAGAACTGACAAATGTTTTACCACCATGTTCCACCTGAGTAAAAATACCAGATCTGGACAAACATCAGTGACTCTGAGCTACATGATCTAGTGAAAAACTTTCCTGCCCACAGCAGGGGCTAAGAACAAGGTCGTCTTTAAAAGACCCTTCCATCCCAATGCAGATTATGATTCCATGACTTGCGGAATCACTGCTCACTGATAACTGCCTGAAGGTTGATAGGAGTAGAGGGTTAACCATGGTGCGTCCTGCAGGGCAGGTGGGTGCCAAGGGTACCCTGCAGACTCTGGGAAGCATTGCAAGGCACAACAAGCCACTGTCTTTTTATCTCACTTCTAATCCACTGGGTCCAGTCAAGTGCATTTGAGAAGCATCTGCAAAAGGCTCTTGGGTCCCCCATGCTTTGCAACAGCTTCTTAGCTTCAGGATGGTGATGCAGACCAAGAGAATTAGACACCTAAAAAAAGCTCCTGAAAGTCTGGTGCTCAAGAAACCTGCAAGGTAAGTGGATATCAGCTGGTAAAAGGAACAAATTATAGGGATATCTGAGCTCTTAATGCTTGCTATTTTGGCTGTTTCAGAGCATCATGCAATTCTCTCTGATGCCCACTAGAGCAATTACTGAGAAGAAGAGATACAGGTCACGCATTTTGCATGACCTGAGGGAATTCGAGTAAATCCTTTGGAATCATGCTGCAGCTGCAAGGCTAGGCAAGTAGAGGGTATCCTCCATGTAGTCTGTTGGAATTGCACCAGAATTCATCGGGTTAACAAGTTTATGAAGGCTAGAAGGAAAGCAAGCATAAAAGAAGCCTGATAATGTGGCTTTTGGGTTTTGAGGTGAGCTCAGAGCTCTGTTTTTTGCTCCATAGTTTCTGTTGCATTGAAAAGTTGTAAGTTCAATTACAACTGTAAAGTTCAATTCAAAAATTAGTCCTAGGGTAAAACTTACAGGTCCCCCTTGTCAGAGGCATGTCCTGACTCACTGAGTGGTTCACAGCCACTTGTTCACTGCCCTCTAGGCCCAGATGTCAACTATTCCCTCTCTCACAGTGACAAGAATGACAAGGTTTAATTGCTAAGGTAAAGGGGAGCTGATGTGAGTCCCAACATGTCTAATCTTTAGTTCTCATAGTTTTCTTGTGGACAGATAGAGAAGGTCCTGCTTGTGCTAAATGAAATGTATTAATCATAGAACATGCCATTGAGATTTGATGACATAAATCATTCCTGGAGATAAGTGAGGAACTGCTTTGAAAGATTAATATACCTGGTATCTTATCCATAACCTGCAAAGGTAAAAATGAAACAGGTTTCTTTTTCATCTTCTTGTTGTCTTTTGTGCTATTTGCCTATTTATGTAATGATTCTCATATTTCCACTCCACATATTTTCACATCAAATGTCAGCCTGTTGATTCTTGCTAAAAAAAAAATATTTTACCATACATTAAAAATCGTAGAAGTAGGAGTGATTTGGAGTTCATGAAATTAAAATGTACTGAGATATATGATGTTTACAATAAAAATAATTATTTTTATATATTTCCCCACATGTAATGTGAAATGGGCTTCTCTCTTTTGGGGATAATAAAAGCAGATTTTTTTAATTAAAATTTGTTCTTGTTTCTCTTCTAGTGAAAATGGTCCATTGTAAATGAGTAAATACAAATATGCTTTTCCCCATGTAGTGGTTGTGCATATATTTAGTTAATATTTTATATTTCCAGGCAAGTTTACCTAAGAATCTCACAAAATTCTTGAAGTAAATTTTTTCTTACCTTTTTCTCCATTTATTAACCATGTATTCCCATAATGTCTTGACATTCCCACTATTTGTTATGTAAGTTCTGCATAAAGAGATTCTTATTACAGCAAATGGTCACTGAAGTGCACAGAAGCTTTTGAACTCTCCATTGTGGGATGCCTTTAAGAACACGTTCAGCAAACATCTGTTGTGCATTGATCCTTCCATGGACTAGAGGAATAATCATATAATCTCTTGAGGCAGCTTTCGGGCAATAAGTCTATTTTATATGCAATTAGGACTGCTCTATGAATTAATTGTGTCAAAACTGTCAACACTACCTGAATTATTTCTTAATAGGAATATAACGTGTGCAAGGAGAATTTAGATAATGGATCAAAAAAATTGTCTAGATCCCCTTCTTTTCCATTTAGAAAGAAATCCTTCAATTGTACTACATGGGAAACTCATTCCAAGGGTTTGGGGAATTTTGCAGTTTTTCATCTGATGGTGGTTGTGTTTGCCCCATCTGTCTCTGATTGCCGAGGATGAAACAAATGTTCAGTAATAACTCCTTTGTTTGTCTATGTTATACATGTTGTGTTAAGGTGGCTCATTTAGAACAAGACATTTTTAGGGTAGATTTTGCACAAAATACCCCTAAATATTTTGCAGCAATTATTTATAATTTTGACGATGAATATTTCTTTCATGTAGTTGTTTGGCTATCTCTGTCCTCTGCTGTCAGTGGTAAATTTTGGTGGTGACCCAGCCTGTTTTCTCTAACAGGACATATTGGGTTGATTTTCCTCCTCAGGACAAGGAGCCTGAGGGGGAAGGAGAAGATGAGGCTGGGGAATTCCCCACATTTCCCGCTGTTTAAGTAGTCAGTTAAGGTTTTAGTTTACACCCCTTTCCCCTCCCAGTTATTTCACATGTATGAGGTTATTTCAATATGGATCTGTTTCTGGAAAGTTCTTGGTTCTTTGTACCCCCATTGTTTCGTTTAAATGTACCCTCCCCTTGTTTCATTCTGTTGGACACTTGCAGTTATGTAATCCTTCTCCATTGGTTAACCTGTTGTTCCTCCCCTTAAAACCCTCTGCAACTGTCATTTCTTTGTCCTTTTGCCACCACCCATCTCATTGCTGTTCTCCTGTCCCTTCCCGGGCAGGGAATAAAGACTTGGTTTCCTTGGTAACTGGACCCTTCCTGCCTCCTGTCTCCACGGCGTTGCAACATTGTTATCACCTGCTGCCAGACCCAGCTGAGGTCTCTGTGAGCAGCTCCTGGTTTGTGGGCAGGAGCCTGCCACCCGATTAAAAGGGACACAAAAGCGGTTTCTGCCAAGGCACAAGTGTTCCCGTCGTGCGCTGACCGTTGGGTGGTCAAGCGGGCAGTGACAGTAAATAGCTAGAACCCATCACTCAATTAACCGGCACCTACTGGCACACGGCTGTAATAGAGGTCTTGTGAAAAAAATATTATTAATATTATAGTAATATTTTTCCATCTTTGAATCTGAACGCATGATTGCAGGACAGCAAGCATCTGCAGTTTTTGTATAGAGAAACCAAAGATTAGAATGGTTTGGTTAATAATTTGCTTAAAGTAACCAAGTGGCCTTGCAGTAGAATTGGGAATAGGTCCCAAGGTCCCAAAGCTCCATGTTAGTGTGTTATTTACTCAGCTACTCTCCTTTCCTTGATTTCCCCTCCAGCCCCTGTCCCCTGCCCCACCCCATTTCCTTTTCAGGTATACAATTCTCACTTTCTTAGGTTTATGCCACAAAAAATCAGCAGTAACACAGGAACCTGGATTCTGCTTCACTTTTTCCATAAGAAATAAGCTTGTATTAAAGCAAATAGCATGTAAATGAAAAAGAAATGAACACTATACTGGTAAATATATTTTACTGATATTTTAAAATATCTTGAATTAATTTGCAGCTATATCTTCCTGTTTGCTAAATATAACTGTCCATAACTGCCTGAAGATAAAATTATTTGCCTGATGTTTTTGGAGTTGCATATTTTTTCTTGTGATCTAAAATGTTTTGTAGTTAGCTAATATGGGCAGAAAAATTGATCAGAAAGGTAGACAGATTCTACTAGAAAATTAGACATTTAGACTGCTGAAATTGTTATCCATGTACAAATGTTATAGTAAAAACTTTGCTTTTGACTATATTATAGACTGCAGTGCTTCTGCTTATCTTCAGCAAAAAAAATATAATTTCATGGTACTCATATCCTTTTGTAAATGTTACTTCAGATTAATTTTTTTTATTTGGTGTGAGATGGAAAATGATAATTTATTTTATGTCCTTGTTCAATTTGTAAAAAAAGATTCTGTCAATCCTGATAAATGTTTCTTTATTTTAATTTCTTACAGGAAATGCATAGCTGTATATTTAATTTCCTTTCTGTGAGATTTCCTTTCTTTATTTTGCCGAAGATTTATAGAAGATCAACCAAGTCAACAGATTTTATCATATTTGGGACATTGGAGAAAATTGTTGAAATGTATAACAATATTAAGCTTTTGGTGTACATTTTTCAATAAGAGCTTTTTAATATTTTTTATTGTGGCATTCTTTTAAAATTAATTTATCCCTGTAATATGCTGTGAGATTACAAAATTTCAATTAATTAGCCCTGTTCTACCAAATGAAAGTTAATGAAAATTAAGTATAAAGCAGGCACCTCTATTTTTCCAAATGAATTGAGGGATATACCCCAGAAAGTCATAAAACTCTCATTCTAGTGCAGAGTGCCTGGGTTTTTCTTATATGTAATACACAGAACCATGTGCTCTCCTAATCATTGATTGGAAGAGATTACTCTTCTCCCATTCGTGTGTGTGCAGGTGGTACATTTAGGAAAACCAGCTGAAACTTGAAAAAAGGCTTGGGTTGGCTGACTTCAAGAGAAGCTCTGTCAGTGAGGTTAGTCTAAGAGGTGGAATACTCACCAGATGAAAGCAAAGGAAATTCTCCTGCCTGAATGTCTCAAACTTGGGCTAGGCAAAGCCCTTGAAAATAGATGAAAGGGGATGAATAGCTGCATTTGAGACCCCAGGCTTTTGAGAAGTTGCATGAGGAGAGTGAAACACTTTTGTGGCCCAAAAAGTTAGAAGAAGCTGGCTTTGATCTACTAAGTCAGAATGGTTAAATAGGATCAGCAAAGACAAGGACTGGAATGGCAAAGATTTCAGCATATATGAACTCCTGTTCTTCCAGCAAAGCAGTACTTTGTGTACACACGCACGCACAGCTTTGAGGCTCTGGAAGTGGCCGTCACATGGTTATTGGATTACTATTCCAATTGAAAGAAAAAAAAATTAGATTCCTGAAAATACAAAACAGGATCCCTCATCCTCAAAAAGCGCAAAAATAGACAAAGCTACGGTTCAGGTATATTGTGGCTGTTAACATGGGTATTTATGTGTGACTGTTCTAGCCCTTTATGCAAAAAAAAAAAGAAAAAAAAAGCTGGGGGGCTTCAGTGGTGCTTTCAGTCTTGATTAATTGTCACAGGATAGAGCTAGGTGAAAACCAGGCTGCCTTGTTACTTGGCTAGTACTGCTTTGCAATAAGGAAACCTGCTAAAGGGACTGGATGTAATGGTTCTCCTCTCCCTTCTCACAATTTCACCTTTGGCGAGGAAAAAGATGTAAGTACTTGATTTACTACAGTCAGCACATGTAGTGGTCTAGAAAAAAACTTCATGGGCATTCTTCAATAGTGTGTACATTCCCATGGATCCTACATTTCTTGCTCAGCAATACAGGGCTTCTTTCAGGATAGTCAAACTGGATGCTTCTTTTGGCTGAACCTCCAAAAATACCACCTGCTCTAAGAATTTTACATTGTCATATCCAAAGCCACTTTTTTGGAGTACACAACAGCTGAGATTGGAAAGCACCTATCTTCCTCTAGTCTGATCCTTCTGCTGAAACATGCTGCCCAGTACTGTGTTCAGTTGAATTTTGAATAGTTCCATGGATAAAGACTCCACAAATTCCCTGGTAAACCTGATTCAATATCCAATAACCCTTAAATAAGAGATATTTTTCTCTCATGTTTAAAGAAAATTTCCTGTATTTCAGCACTGCATTGTTTCTTTTCCTGTTAGCGGACCCAACTGATCATGATTGTTATCTTAAATATATTTTCTGTTCAGATAGTTATAGCATGAGAGAAAAAGGTAGAGAGAAAATCAAAGCCCTAAACCATGATGAGTGAAACACTTGCTCTTCTAGCTAGCCCAGCTTACTTATGTTATTTGTACAGACATGACAGGGTGCAAACTCATTCTCTTTAAGCAGGAAAGTTGTACTCGGCAAAATGTTTTTTTTTTTCCAAAGACACCATGATGATTTTTTTTTTATCAAACTGAAAACTTTTTCAAAATATATTGCTGTATATTAAAACTTTATTCCTTCAAGCACTTTTCTAAAAATATCAGATGCTTTCCAGCACAGAGAGGTGGAATTGTCTACAGATTATTTTTCTGCATTTTTAGATACACCCGTATTTTTTTTCTCTCATTTGCATAAGATATGCACTTTAAACATATCTTTGTTTTCTACCTACAATAAGTATTTTTTGGTCTAATTCCATTTTCATCTTCACTTTTCACATTTTATGAGATTTTTAGAGGTATCTTACTAAGTGTACTTGGCATGATTTGCATAGGAGAATATCTTCTAGTTTTGTTTTTTTTAACCTCTTCCTTTTTCTTTTTTTTCCCCAACCTTTTCATTTAAGTGGACCATCTGTCTACGAAATCCCATGTAAAAAATTCTTCCAGGATTCCATACAACTCTGTAAAATTATATTTTGGCTGTGTGAGCAGTTGAAGAATTCAATTGCATGTGTCAAGGAAGGAAGTTCCCAGAAGATAAGCCACCACAACAGAAACCTGAGATAAGTATAGATGGCAAATCAGGAAGGCATTAATTCCAGGCTTGATGAAGGTGAAGATTTGGAATTATCACATTGGACAAAATTCCACTGTGCAGACTGAGGGAACTTAAAATAAGGCTTATCCGGACAAAAAAATCACACAGTGGCAAACTGTGGGAAAGGATACATATGCCAGTCCAAGTTGTGGGAATGGCATCTACGTCCCACAGATATCCGGGCTTTTTGGAAATGGTACATCAAGAAGAAAAACACTGAGATCCACCCCCTCCCCACACTGAAGATCAGGATGGAGAAGCACCAGTGGGATGCTGCAGGGCTCCATTTGGTGGTGGTATCTTTCTACTTAATCTCTCTCTTTCTCACTCCCTTTCTCTTCTCCCATCTCCCCTCTCCTCATGTTTCTTTCTATCTCTCTGCCTCACACTTACAATTAAATAAAATCCATACTATTAACTTTGGTATATGGTCTTGTTTACACCTTAATTCGGACAGAGGCTCCTCTTGTAATTGCATCATACCATGCTGTCATGAAAGTCCCTTCATATATAGCATCATCATTCCAATTTTTAATTGGTATTCACTGCATAAGCATCTGATGTGCAGTGTTTCTGAGCGCTGCAGAAAAGAAAATGTAGTATGTAAACATAACTTTCAATTTTCTTGCTCATAAGATTACTGCTAAAATATTTCCTCTCTTATCTCTCCAACTTAAAATACGCTGTTTCTGTGTCACCCCTTGTAGTCTAAAGTCTTAGATATCAAGGAATTTTGACAGCAGCCCAGGAAAGATGGTTAACTTTGCCAAGCCATTGGAAAAGCTGTAGAAATTATTGCTCAGTTCTCCATAGGAGATGTGGGGAGACTTCGAGGTTATGTGTAATACATGGAAGGCAAGCCTTGATGCATGTCTTTTATCAATCAGCTTGCATGGAAATCATAAAACTGAAACTTCTCATGTTTAAAAAGACTTATAACCCTCATTGTCAGAAGTTAGAGGCAAAGGCACTGACTTTTATTAGCCTGTATTTTAATATAACCATTATTCTCTGCAGTTTAGCACACATATTACTAAATGCAGAGCTTATAATATTATACATTACTGATTTGCAGAAATTGCTTTTCTGTCACTGAAATGTGTTTTCATTAGGTATTTGAAGGATAAGAGCCATTTGCCTTTAATCTATAGAGGTACTGTCTTTACACAGTGAAATGACATTTGGGGGTTGTATTTTCACTTTCAGGAAAATAAATCTTTAATTCAACACACTGCATGAGAACTTTGCCATTGACTTGAATAGAGTTATAATTTCATTTTTAACTTTCTCTTACCTCAGGTAACCAATCTGGTCTTGAGGCTTTTGCCTAAGACTGGTTTGTAATATCTGGACTAAAAGCTAAAACAGAACTTTTGCGGTTTCTGATAAAAAACAGACAATAAATTTAAAGTAATAATTTTAAATAAATAAATAAATAAACAACAGGTACCAAGACTTCTACAGTTTATTCTGCAAATGGAAAAAATATCTTTGAGAAGAAACTGGTAAATTCTGGCTTGCTTGGAATATCCTTTCAAATTTTTGTCAGTACTTGTGAGTAGGCATACACAGTGAGCATACTCTTACAGGTGATTGAGAAGATGAAGGAAAAATAAAATTAATTACTTAGGACTGAATAATCTATAAGAAATAAAAAGATGAAAGTTCTAATCTTTTATAATTATCATAACATCATCTTCGGATTAAAGGTTGTTTTGACAAAATATTAATCTGCTTCTCTATACTTACCTCAAATACTCCTTGAAATTAGGCTGAAAAAATTATTCATTACTTCTTATTCTAAAATACTGCATGTTGCTTCTAAGATGGTTAAGCACTGACTCAACCTAAGACAGAGGGCTAAAGTATTTCACTATGCAGACATATGTGCATTTGACTTGAAATGGGCATGCCGTTTTAAGAAAGGTGTATTTAGATCACATTGTCATTCATTTTAATTTGCTTCCTGCAACAAAAATTTTAAGGAAATTATCTAATTTGAAAAATCTCATTTTCTTTTTTTGAAAAATTAACATTAAAAATACTGTCAATAAAGAAAACACTCTTGTGTTGGTCTGACCCTGACTGAATGACAGGCACCCACCAAAGCTGCTCTATCACTGTGCTCCTCATCTGGGCAGGAAGCAAAAACATAACTAAAAGCCCAGGGGTCAAGTTAAGGGCAGGGAAAGATCATTCAGAGTGACTGCCATGGACCAAAGACTCCACTGGGGGAAATTGAATTTATTGCCAATCAATTCAGAGTATAATAACAAGAAGCAAACTCAAATCTTAAACTCACCTTCCCCTCACTCCGTGCTTCCTTGGTCTCAGCTTCACTCCCGATTTCTGTCCCTGCTCCCTCAGTGGCACAGGGGGACAGGGAATGGGGGTTGTCAGCAGTTCTTTGCACATTGTCTCTGCTGCTCTTTTCCTTAAGGAAGGACTCCTCACACTCTTCCCATGTCCAAGTGTGGGTCCCTCCTGCAGGATGCTGTCCCGCAGGAAGAAGTGTGGGTCCCTCCAGCATGGGTCCCCAGAGGGTCACAAGTCCTTACGGCAAACCTGCCAGGGCTTCTCTCTCCATGTGGGCACAGTCTTCCTGGCTGAACATGAAATCACAGACTACACGATGTCATTCATAAATCTTTCCCTACTTTCTTTCAGAACTTCCCGAGGCTATTGTCTGCTACTATTAACAGTATTGTGGGAGTACATCAAATTCCCTAGGGTATTGTAAAAGCCCCCAAAACTGACAAGCTTAATAGGAAAGGCAGAGTCAAAACTAAGGAACAGAGAGGGGATAAATCGCCTTTCTAAGGTTGTATTGAAAGACTATGACAAAGAAAATAATCACAGGTCTCAAGCCAGTGCCTGACCCACTGAGCTGTGAAACCCATGTGAGAATACTTCCAGCTGTGAGGGATAGAATCTCCACTAGTAATTCCATTATTATTATTATCCAGTCGTAGCAAATTAACTTCTTTCAGGTCTTAAAGTCAGCCAACACATACAGATTTTTCATATTGCAGATTTTCTAAACTATTGAGTTGCTATTTTAGGATATCCTATTCTAAATGGGTTAAAAAGGGATAACTGAAAAGTGTTAACTTCTGAGTAGTCAGGTGTGTAACGTACATGATGTATTTTCATTACAGTTACTTAAGTAACTTATCAAATCAAATATAAAGCAAATTTTATCCAAAAACATTATACTAAACACTGCACCAAGTAGCAGCAAGGCCCACAGAGTATCTTTACTTTATCATGAATCTCTTTAATAGCGACTGAGGAAGTACAAGTGCGATTGAAAAATAAAGGACTGAAGGCCAATGAAATAGAACAAGATTTAGAAAAAATGCACCCTATCTTGAAAAATGCATCTATCTTTTAGGGCTCATGTTTTTCTCCATTGGTGCAAAAATAGTTTTTGAAGATATTTTTCCTTGTAATAAAGTATTGAAAACAACATATGCAATTTTTTTCCTTACGAAAGATAATAAAGCAAGACAAAACAAAACAAAATGTTATCCCATAGTGTATTATCGTGGCATATGAACTCTATAGAGATTGAATATAGGTTTCACAGGAAGTATAAGATGGAGTGAAAATTACTATGTTGTGTAGAAGAATAAAACAACCATTGAGACACTTTGAGAAACATCTCATCTCACGAAGATTTCTTGTTGTTACTGACTTTTAAATTTTGAAGCCTTTTTCAAGGTTTACAGGTGACAAAAAAGCTTTCCAGTGAAAACTGGTATGACTGGTTACATTGCATATTGCAATTGAAATGTATTCCAATATTGAACTAACAATTGAACTAACATTATCCTCCAGCTAGATACTTTCAGAAAATGTCCCTAGTTTGAACTAGTTAATGAGTAGAATAATTCCTAGTGTTCACAAGAAGGGTACTTCATGACAACGCAGCTGGAAGGAAAGATTCTGTGTAAATGTGAAAGGTCAAAATGAATGTCATTGTGGTGGTTTTACTTGGCCCAGTTTTTGCTGGTGGGTAGGGAGGGGCACAAAGATGGCTCCTGTGTGTCCTCTGTGAAAGTTCTGGAAGTTTTTCACTCTGTCCAGCAGAGCCACTCTCTGTTGGCTCTGAAAATGATGGACATGCTGCTGGCCAAACCTGGGCCAATTAGAGATGTTAGTTACGCCTCTGTGAAAACATATTTAAGAAGAAATCAAAACAATGGTTGCTGCTAGGTTTTCAGGTGTAGCTTCCCCCACTCCAGGGGTCCCCGGGGAGCCGGGTGGAGTTGCTCTGGTGACTCCCTGGAGGATCCTTCTCTGCTGTCCTCTGGGGGCTCCTTGGGTTCTCAGGCAAGGAAAAAAAACAGTCCGGGATAACAAAAGTCCAGGAAGGGGACAAGGAAAAAGCAAATCCCAGGGAAAAACCTAGCAGCAACCACAGCAGCGGCAACAGACAGAGCAAGGAATGTCTCTTCCTCCCCCTCGCTCCTCGGCTGAGAAGCCTGGGGGAGAGTTTCAAATCAGCCCGGGTCCGGCAGTTTCTCTCGGCTGCTGGATGCGATTAAAGCTACAGGACCACATTTCTAGGCATATACACAAACAATAGGGAATGCAGGTTATCATAACATCACCCACAGACAGTCATAAAAATGGAAAACCGAAAAATTCTCTTCTAGCTATATAATTTTAACTCAAAAATTATTTATTCTGAAATGTACTGTGAAATCAATTACTTTAAATATATGCTTTCTTAAAATTATTGTGAAATCTTTCCAAAACTAGGAAAAGTCATTTACCCATCAAATACTGTAGTTCTTAAGAGAAACTTTTCACAGCAAAATATATTTACATCAAAGAAGGACAAAGGTGTTTCCTTAAATCCATTATCACTATCTATTTTGCAGAACTTCAGAATCATCAAATTAATAGTCCATAATCTTTCTTAATGAGCAGACTTTATATAGAGAGAAGGAAATGAGAGAATTGATTACTTTAGATTATTTCCATATAGGATGGATCTGCAAAGTAATAGTAAAATTGAGAATATTAAAAAGAAGTTCCCCATTACAGGAAAAAAACTCAACTTAGAATCTGATTATGTATTGGGTACAATTTATTTTTTTATTCATCTAGTCTTGAACCGAAGCAATTAAGCAACATGTAAGCATTTTGGAATTTTGGACAAAACTGTCTTCCAAAGAAAAATTTTAAGGTACTAATGTCAGAAAGAAAACTTAATTTCTTTGTCTAAAAGCCAATTGTTCTTCAAGGAGTCTGTAAGCACAATAGCATCAGTTTAATAATTACCTTCCTCACAATATGTAGTTTTCAAAGATCAGGGATTCAAGGATGTGTCTGACTGGGTTCATTGTGCAGTTTTGAGCCAAAGAGTTGGCACCAACCCTGCTAAATAAGCATCCTGAGCTAAATCAGGAGAAGGAAAGTTGAGGCTTACATGAAATTTCTTGGAATATATTTATATATATATATTTCATTTGATACCAAAGGCAGGGTGACCCAACTCAGATACTTTCAGAGTAATTGTAGATTTTTATGTGCACCATATACAGTTCATTAGTGACTGAAATACCTTATGTGAGGGAGTGGATTAGGTGGAACATCTGTCTTCTACAGATGTTCTTATTTGTTGTGTTGTTCACTTCATTTCACTGGTCTTTGTTTTTTCTCGACCCATAGCTGTGTCTGTACTAGTCAATTAAATGGCAAGGGCATGGATCTGAGCACTGTAGCATGGTTTGCCCATGGTATTTCATGCCAGCCCAGACAACACACTCAGTCAACATCCAGGAGCAGACTGGGGTCCACAGATCCACCGTGGATGTGGCTGTTTCATCTGATGGGGAAGAGCAGTTGTGTGCACACCCACCTGTCCCCACCAGCTGCGTGCTTGTTTCATGCCCACATGAAATGTCCACTGGCACAGCTTTCAGGCGTACGTAGCTGTTTTGGGAGTACGTGGTGGTGGCAAAGGAAGACTTTCAATTAATGTTTTATGATTTAAAAATTATCCTACTATTGAAGCTTTGGATGTTGTATGCTGATTCTAGCTTTTGAGAAGAGACAAACCAGCAGCCACATTGAAAAGGAGCTGAAGGATGCTACCTCAAAGGGTGATCACATTTGCTGGAATTTCATAGACATGATTATGCTGTAATTTTCCACCAGACCTTTCTAAATTAAATATTTATTTATTTCCTTCCTTCCTTCCTTCCTTCCTTCCTTCCTTCCTTCCTTCCTTCCTTCCTTCCTTCCTTCCTTCCTTCCTCTCTGTCTCTCTCTCTTTCTCTCTTTCTCTCATTCATATACTTTCAAAAATATGGTTTCCTATTTTACCCTGGAAAAAAGAAAAATCTCAATTTTTTGTTAATAATACCCGTGTTTTCTAAAAGCTTATAAAATTAGTCTGACATGTTTTGTGTAAGAGAGTATATTTCTCCAATACTGACTGAGGCTTTATGAAGAAAATGTAATATTTGGAGTCAAAGTTACTCACAGCTATGGGAAACTGGCATTTTTTTGTGTTCTAAATAACATCAAAATGACAGTTAAGGGCTTATATCTGGCTCATACTAGCAGATAGACATGGAGAGCAAGATTGTCTGTGAAAAGAACATTATCTGTGCACTATGAAATTCCTGATTCTCTGGTCACTGTAAAGCTGAGTTCAATTTCCACATTTAAAAATAACCTCATAAACTAGAATTTACTAGATGTTTTTACATGATAGTTTGTGTCCTCTGCTTTCTGGCACCATCTGAAAACAGCTCTGATGCAGCTTCAGTGCCCCACAGAGACACAAGCACCTAGAGTTTCTGTTTTGATAAGTTTGGTTACCCTGAAATATTTCCTGAAATCTGAGTCCTAGATACACAATTTAGCTTTGATAAGGAACATTATGAGTCACTACAAGCTTCAAAAAGCTTTGCATCAGTTTAACATTCAGTTCTGTTCTCCTTTTGTCGGGTATTACCCGATTGAGTTGATGTCCAGGAACTAGATATTAATATTCATCTTCACATCAAGCTCCCAAAGCCAGGGGAAAAAAAAAAAAAAAAAAGGTGTTGTACATTCCAAATATAATATTTTAGGTAAGCTCAATTTTTTTAGACATAAAAGAATCACTACCAGTATTGCCATCACAATAAACCTGTACACCATTGGTTTTGGAATAACCAGTAAAATCTCAGGGAAAATAACCAAATAGTTTAATATGTATTTTATGTTTGCATAAAGTATGAGGTAGTTTTATGTATATTTGAATTGCTGCTAAATCAATTATTAAAGAAAATGTTCATATTTAATCTTATTCTTTTCAAAAAAATATTACTTGTCCGAATGTAGGACTACAGTTTACTTCTGACAGATTTTCAGGATGCTGAGCTTGTGTCTATGGACATTTCCAAACACTGTTTATTTGTTATGGCTCCCAAGACACATTATAATTTTACTGAATTTCTTTGAAAAATTCTCCAAAAGCTATGTTTTTGAGTAGCTGAAATTTCACTGCCTCATAAAGTTTTAGACCTGCTTAATCACATTATCACTGGACCGTCACTCACTTGGAACATATTGAAGAAGGCCAATAAAACAGCAATTAGGAGCACCCTAAAGGAGAAAAAGACAAACAAATTCGTGGTTACTGTTTTTGTGAAGGATTTCAGTCAGCTCTGTGGTTGAAGTTTTAGGGCTTGTAATACAATTTTCTGCCTTTCAAATTATATCAGACTTTCAACTACATTTTAACTTCATATAAATTAATTTTGTTCTTAATCAAGAATGTAAACTGCATTGAAATAAGAAGTTCTTATTCAACTGTCTTGGGAGTATTTGTTTAAAGTTATCACCTTAAATTATGCTCGGTAGACAGTGATTTTTCCATGAGAGAAAAATTATCTTAATTTTCAAGTTGACTGTATTTTATTCTTTGAAAAAGCTGGAAAGTTCCACCTTGGACTTAGGTGCAGGAAAGGGAACCTTGGCAGTTGTGTCCTCTGGAGAGAGAAAGTTAATTGTGGAAATGTTTCTGAAAGATCAAACACAAAGCTGATGGTTTGTTATGTTTGCAGTAATTTGAAGCATATGAACACTTAATATATCAGCTGCAGTAGACACAGGCTGAAAGACAGAAATAGTCATCAGTGTGGGAAATGTTAGGTTAGGTAAACAATGAATTAAATAAAATTGAAGCAATTTATTATCTGATCTTTCAATCAAGAAGGCATGTATTCAGAAGTATTGAATCATTTGATCTATGCCATATACATCTATCTCAGCGACTTCATAGGCCTTGAAGGTGCAGTGCCACATTCCAGCCAGCTGGAGAAGTTCGGTTAGCCTCACTCACAGTTACTCATGCCTGGGATAGGGTTACATGGATGTGATGTGTGGATTGTAGCTTGCTCTGCTCTCCTGCCAAGATGACCACAGCAGAAGCCATTTTGATCTGGAAGCCAGCAAGTTTCATTAACCTGTTATTTTCGCATTATTTTCCTTCCTGGCAACATTTACAAACTTGAGCATATCTTCAGGAAGAAAGGGCTACATCTATCTGATAGTAAATTGACATTAAGGCTGGAGGGTGTTAGGACGTTCTCTGCTGGCTTAGTCTTTTTGCCTTCAAACATGATTTTTTCATCCAAATTGCCTTTGGAAAATTGTTCCCTACTCCTTTGAATGCTCCACCTGTATTTGGGAGTAGTCTGGAAGAGTAAGAATTGGCCAAGGACAAAGCTGAATTAGAATAGAATGTTCTACTGCCAAAGTTTTGACTGCTTTACTGGTACAGATACCTCTGTAGGTGAGTTACAGCATGGAGATTAATTCCAACTAACAGTTGGATTGAGCCTTAATTGCTCTTCCGTGGTGCAAAAAAATGAACAAATCACCACTTCTAGCTCCTAACTGCATCCTTAAGTGACTACATTACTTTACAACTCTAGTTCTGAATTTCCAAGGTCATAAATGCAATGTTTACTAGAACTAAGAAAATAATACATTTTCCCAAGCCACACTTAGCAGCTTAGTCAATGAAATGTCCTTTTTCCCATTAACCTAAGAGGACTTGACTCAGAAACTCAGATCTATTTAATTAGTTTCAAATTACAAACTAAAAATCAATAGTTATTTTCAAAAGATAAATATCCATCTGAAATATGCCAAGACACTTTTCTCACTAACTTTCCTCAAACAGGAAAAAGCAGTCAGGCAAATAGCTCTCCAATTTCATGCAATACCATTATTTTTCTACCAGTTATTATATATTTCAGACAAGCAGGCTGATAATCTGCATGTTCATAAGGTGATTTAGTACTTCCCAAGGAAAAGGCAAAACACCACCAACAGTGTGACATCTCAAAATCAGGTAAAACAAAATTGTTTCAGCTTGACTACTTGAGTGGATTAAAAAAGGCCATGACAAAAAACAGACATGAGAAAAAAGCAAATACACATCTATAGTGAAAAATAAGATAAATATCTATTTACCATAAGTTTATTATTTCTCTTCCTATAGTTCAAATTTAATTAAAATCCATTATCATACAAAATCAGCTTATGCTCTGTGAATTCATTACATCTAAAAGTTACTAGCCACACTTTATAGGTTATCTAATGATAATAACGCAGATATTACTCCAGATAACAGGTGAGGTTAGTAGCTGTGGGTTATGAATGCAAGAACAGAACCCTAAAACTGACAAAAGATGGAGGCAGGAAAAACACTGTAAACACTGCTGGTCTCAGCATTATGAATGTCATGCATGATTTCTGTCAAGAGCAAGCCGTGAGCTAAGTAAAACAGATGAACATTAGTTACAGCTAACAATAAATTGCTTAAAAATTGTTGTAACAGACTCAGAAATACTGAAAACTGCAATAAGCTTATTACAATTAATAAGATGGTGCTAGTAAGGAAAACAAAACAAAACCCTCAGGGAATGGCAATTCCTTTTATTGAATGGCTTCATGGGACTCAAGGTTTGGCAGTGAACCTAGGCAGAACTAGAATGGAAGGGTTTGATACTGAAGGAAATGGGATGCAAAAGTTCAACTTCAGTAGGCATCACTGAGAATGAATATTTAGACTTCTTTTCTAAAAAAGTTTACAAATTAGAGAAACTGAAGAGGAAAAAATTAAATTAATCAAGAATCACATTTTAGTAGGTTAGTCTTCTGGTTTATAACTTTCAATTTTATGATCTTTTTAGAGTTTAAAATGAATTCAGAAGAATGTGAAGTAGCTTTAGTCCACCAGGTTCAAAAGATTGCAAAAAAGCCATGTACATCTACAAATCCTTTGTGTCCCTGCAGTATGGAGCAATTTTAAAAATTAGGAGCTAGAGCTGACTTCTGTTAGGTTACTCACTAGCAAATGTTTTGGGGATCTTTTTTAACATTCTTGGGAGAGTGGAATAGTCTCTTGTTGCAAATGTCAGCTAGTTCACCTCTCTAGAAAGAGAGAAGAAGGATGTGTCTTTCATTAATCCTGTGCTTTGAAAAAAAAGTTGCAGGAGCAACTCAGATACTTACGGTTGTTTAACCTGTTGTCCATCTTAATACCTGTTAATTTTTCATTAGTAAAATTTTCTGGGGTTTATGAAATAAATTCTAATCTATTCTTTTGGATGCTTTCCTGCAACAGAATGCCTAAAACATCTAACAGTATGAAGCAATACATAAATTGCCACAGTATTTCCTATTTAGCTTTAAGATGAATTCCTTACATGCTGACTCAGTTGTTTAGCTAGATAGTTGTTAGCTTTTGATATTTTTTTCTAATCTGAATGTACTTCTACCATGCTTTGCTGTATTTTATAGTAATGATAATTATATATCCTAATTAGTGTCAAACATTCACCCATAGTCCATGTGGAAATATTTTAATTTGTATTAATTCAGTTTCTTTAAATCTTTATGCTTCCTACAGTATTATTAAAAATTACCAAAATACTCTTTGTAAATTATTATAAGTCACCAAAATATTGTTATTCTGAGGCCTGGACAATTCCCTCTCAACATGGTTGAAGCCAATTTACATACATAATCTAACAGTGTCTAATTGCATATGTTAATGATATCTCTGGTCTCTAAGAGGATTCATATGCATGGTTTCCTATCTTATTAGGATACTGATGGGAAGAAAAAAGTATAACCCAGTGTATATTGACTAGAAATTAATTCTAATTGTGATCCAAGATGAATGTTAAGAAATTAGATTAAGAAATTTAAGGAGGAAAGGATAACATTATTCAGGAGGACAAGAAAAAATAAAGGCAGGGGAAAATAACTAAAAATAAAATAAAGACAAGGGAAAGCCTGTAAGAGAGATCAACAGTAAATGAGAATATGAACAACTGAAGTTTTATTTCTGAAAAACACACAGTCTAACAGTAACCACTTTACAACATCCCACCACACCTGACTAGCATGAACACCAGCAGTCCTTATGCCTAGATGAGAAAAAAATGATTAAAAATATTACTCTTAAGTATGGCACAATAAATATGAAAGAAGGTATTTGTACACTTTTATAAAGAATAAGCCTTAAAACTTGCACTGAATGATTTCTGTATGTTAACAGGTTTTGTCAGTTTATGGGAAAAAATATGACCTAATAGATCTATATGTTTTCTAATTTATTTCTGTTTCAGTTTAAGGACTGTGATGTTTGAAACCCGTCATTGAAAAACTGACTTCTGGAGTAAGTAGAGGTTTTATTTCTAAACCTCTTAAAATTTGAAAGGCATATTTTAATTCATAATTATAACTATGGCAGATGGCCATCAGCAGGATTTAAAAAAAAACATAATGAGAACATTGTCAGAGGTATATTAGAGGCAGACTTGGAAAATTGAATCACTACTTGAAGGAAATAGATTTTCAATTGGTTACAGTACCCCAGAGATTTGTGAGAGAAATGAAGAAAGACATGCCAAGGAAAAGTGATGTTTGACATGAGAACTAGAAAGAGAAGAATAAGCTGATAGAAACAGGAACTGCTTGTATAGATGCTATATTTGTAGGGAAAAAGAGTAGTGTTACGCTGTGAGCCACAGCCATTAAGGTAGATAAGAAAAGGTTATTTGTTTGGACAAGCTCTAAACTAATTAAAGAACATCAGAAGCATCTGAACTTCTTTGGATTGGTAATTTCTCAGAAAGTTACAAGGAGAAAAGAATATATATATATACTAGTAGAACAGATACTGGGCACAAAGGGAAAGAAAAGGGCTGTGTGATTGTTGCAGATATTGAAAGCAGTCATCCTCCTGTGACTGTTCAGATGGATCAGACATGAAGTAGGCGGTAGTGTATTTTAGAACTTCTGATAGCTTCAAATTGTGAATACATAAGATTTTATCTATTTTCCTGAGATTCAGGTTTCCTAGCCCCAGAGAATGCATTTGTGCAGTTATCCCGGTAATTAAAATGGCTATGAAGTAAGGGAGAACAAATATCATAATTGAGGTAATACAGGAAATTTCTGCCTCAATTTATAACCTATTTCTGCTGTGTGCATGTTATTATGGCTATTATTATGAGACAAACCAAAAATCAGTGGGTTATTCTTGTGAACCAAGGACTCAGGCTGCACTGTATTTATCACAGGCACTTTGAAAAAGCAAAGTACTTAAGAACATAATTAACTTGGGATGAGTGGCTTGAATGACTCCAGTGCTGTACCTTCTCATGTGAAAAACTTGTCCATGTGAAATAAAGAGAAAACACCTGTTGACTTAGATGAAAATTTCTTTCCCAGCTCTTGTCGCAAGGTATTAATAATATATAAATCAGTCTAATATTGCTCAGAATATTTTTTTGAGGAATGACTAACATTAACTATCTACTCCATCCACTTCTATATACTGTCACAGAAAGGTCAATTAAAATAATCACAGCAGTCGAAGTGCTTAACAATATATGGGCAAATTTTAAAGAGCTGATTTTACATCTCAAAAGCTTATTAAACTATTACACTAGTTGCATTAACCATGTCTGTTGTTAAATGCATTGAAAAGGTTTCTCTTAGGAAAGTATTTCTGGAAAAACACAGGAAGTTCAGTACAAAGATAGATGCTTACCTCTGTATATAAACTTTCTGTTTAGTTCCCTGTCAGTAGCATGATCTGGCTTTTTGTAGCATACATTCAATCAAAGAGCTGGCTCGTCCAAGCATGGAAATGCTTAGCATTTCTGAAAACTAGGCCCAAAAAGTATTAAACAATACCTGAGATATGATAGCAGTCCTTTTTTTGAGTAGTGATTACTTATCTGACAGGTTGATTGTAAGATACAGTGACACATTTTGAGGCAAATAAGAGCTATCGAGAGTTAATAAGAGTTATCCAATGCTCTCTTTTCTTTCTTTTCTTTTTTTTTTTTTTTTTGTACAGAAGAATAAAATAAATGCAGCAAGGAAAGTCTATTTACATGACTGAAAACCAGGACTAAAATCCCAAACACAAAAATTTAACACCAAATTTCTTATAAAATTATGGTTGGAATTTCACTATGACATTATAAATGTTGCAGTAGTGACAAGAGTAAGAAACTACTAGCAAACTGTAGACAGCTTTGGTTACGGCCTGCAATTTTGGCTTTGAGAGCCTTGTAAAAATAGTTTGCATTGTTTCTCATTTTCAGCTGTTGAAGATGCTTATTTTTTACCTCCTCCTCACAGAACAAGCAAAAAATCTTGGAATACATGACAGCTCTTGAATTGTGGTGTCAGAGCCCCAAAAGAATACAGAAATAAATATCTGTGAAGAATTTATAGAATGGTATTCAATTATCCTTTGATGGGATTATAGTTTTCTGCAGTAATTGTAGAACTACCTTTTAAAAAGTGCAGTGTATGACATGTTTTGGGATAGAGAGGGTGAGCCACCATCAGACACAGATAACAGCTGCCCCTTAGACAGATGGTTTTTATTTTCTGCTCCCATACCTCCTACAACGTGAAGAACTGGATTGACTGGCAGGGTACCAACCCAGGAAACATTTAGAGTGAGATTCATTAGAGCAGATGCAGCTCTCTTTATCTGAACTAGTTGACTGATGTCCTTTTATAAGTAATGGAGAGAAATAGGCTGCCTTGGAACATGATTCATCTGACTTATTTTAGACATTTATTTTAGTGGAAATGAATCACAAGCAAAGAGTGTTTATTCTTTCCATTGGCATTATCGAAAGGTTAGACAATTAGTTCAGGCATCAATGTCTATATTTGTCCTGATGAATCCTGTCCGTGGGGGCGAAATAATCCCTGCATTGTTGTATTCAGGGAAAGAAATAGAGTGAGAAAACCATGAAAGTTCTAGAAAGAGCCTGTTGTGTATGGATATTCTTGAATCCTGGGAAAAAATTTTATCCAATTTAGCTTGGGTTGAAGTATAGACTTAAAAAAGACTAAAAGTATTCAGAGGCTTTTCGCTGGGTGGTTGCTATTTAAAAATATTTTATAATGGAAGTTTATTACTGATGCTAAATAAAATGTTTTTCAAAGACTTTTCATGAGATTCACTTGTCTTCACTCCTGAAAACACATGTGTATCTGCCTGTAATCCAGAAACAAAGTAGCTTGTAGGCACCACTCTGGCTGGATATAAAAATATTCTAAAGATTTCATTTCAAGGCAAGTAAGAGCTAGAACTTCAGCTGACCACTGGGAAGTACTTCTGAAAGGAGAATGCAAAGTGCAGAGAATTTAGCTAGCTTCAAAGTAGTAACAGAAGATGAATGGGTAGGTTAGAAGACAACACGCACCACTCAATCAAATTCTGATTGCAGCTATTTCTATTCCTTTCAGACTCCTGAAATAATTATGTGGTGTTTCAAATTACTATAGCCTGGCTTGGTATCATTTTGGTTAATACAGGCATCTGAATGCTGCTCTAGTGGTCTGAGCAGGTAAAAGGCTTACCTGTTTTCTTTGCACTACAGGTGTGTGTATACGACTGAGACAAATTGCCTTGTGTCTTATTGGCTACACTTACAGAGGAGAAGTCAAAAGGATGAGGGAGCGAGGCTGAGCACTGCCACATGACTGACTGGATCATTAATTTCTCAGCAGGATTCCTGTTGTGGTTTTGTCTTGGGCAAGGTAGCACGGATATAGATTAAGAGCTTAGCATGAGCCAGGGACCATTTCCATCACATACTTCAGATGGCACCAGAAATTAACTACTTTTGATACAATGCAATTTATGCTGGTCCCCTTAATCTCGAGGCTAGAAAAGAAAAAAAATCAGTTGTTTCCTATCATCATCATGGTCTTCTTGAGTTCTCCTAACTGGTGGTCTTGTTTTGTAGGTCTTATATATTCATTTGATCATTATGGGCTGGGGCTGTAAATTGTCTAAAGAATATGCAGTAAGTTTCCCAGGATACTGAGTTTGGGTTACTTGCAAAACATGGTCATGTATTTTCTTACCTTAGGGGCCTAAAGGAACATGAAATAAGCAACTGGGCTTGCTCTGACTAATGCTGATTAATGCAGTGTCTGCCTGTGTCTGCCTTGCATCAGTAAATTTGTCAAGTATTAAATCTGGGTAATCAGGAATAGTTAGGCTTTAGATATAAATCTGAACTACTGCATGGGCATGACATGACAATGACATTTAAAAAGGTGTTTTATTTAAAACTTATGGTATTATTTCATCTCTTATTTTTTCCAGTGGCATTTCTACACAAATAATTACATTTATGATATTATGACTACTGTGTAACTGCACAACCATGTTCAAATTCTACAATACATTTATATCACAGGCAAAAACTTTCTGAAATTGGGACCCTTGTTTAAAAAACGTGTGCCTTTTATGTATTTTGGTCAAAAGCTTATGAGACAGATCTGACAATCTAATGTAATATCCCACTGGATTGGGATTTGAGTCACTGGAACACACTATTTGCTTCCAGTGTAAAAATAGAGCAATTTAAATGGAAAAGTAAAAATATGATGGCATGTTTTCATAATGGCAATTTTTTACCTGAAATTAATTTTTTAAAATAATTTTGTTCGTTTTAATTGTCTAACATTTTAATAATGTAGTAGTTCTAATAGCTTTGTAAAGTGGTAAGACAAAATATAACCTAGTTTCTAATTAGTCCCAACTTGTCTGCAAAACTGTAATTCTCCTTTCAGCTCAAATGTATTGATATAGAATTACAGTTGATAATTTACATCTGTACTGCAGTGTATATAAAGCTATAAAGGGATTGTAATAATCTCCAGAACATGTTTTATTAATTCAAAACACAAATGCCATAAGCTCTGGGTTAAAATTAAAAGTAAAAACCATCAAGTACTTGTAAATGACACTGACTATTTCCTATCTTGATGAATATTTTTATGATTTGGATGTATTTTTTTTCCAGATCTAGATTTTAATAGAAGTATTTTTTGTTATTATTGTTATTTACTTTACTGATGATGTCATTTCCAGACAGAATTGTTATATAAATTAGGCAAATTTGAACAAAATATATGCTCACCCCAAGCTTCCACTGTGCAAGCACTAGTTACAAACCTCTAAGTGCAGTTCTTTTTGCTCATATTTTTGGATTTATACTACAGTTTTTGTGTGATTGTTCACAGCTTCAATCCATGATGCTGTGATCCTGACTAATATCTTTTATTCCACCTTGAAATAAAGGTAGAATAAAACTCTTTTCATTTTGATAATACTTCTAAACTCTATCATACAACTTAAGCAATGCATATTTTGGGGTCAAGAACAGAACAAACTTAATCAGGAGGTTTTGCTTTGAAGCACAAACTAAAATATTGGCTTATAGAACAGAGTGCTTAATACATAAATGCTATTCGTTCCATACAAATAATTTTCCTGTATAAAGTATATAATTACTTTTCTTCTGTTGGTGTATCATGGAGTTTTATCAGAGATCATGCAACATTTCTATTCCTTTGCTTATTTTAATAATCACCATATGGAACAAAAGTTTACCTTCTAGTAAGCCAAGCACTTAATAATCGTTAATCTCTTTTGAGAGCCAATGTTAGATAAAAACAGAGGTTAGAGGAAAGCATTAAAAATCAAACACTCTTAAAAACTGATGTTTGCAACTTAGTTCTTAATCTCTAAGGAAGAGTCATTAAGGCTGACTTTCAATATTCGTCTGTGCTTTAGATGTGCTGAATAATGTCATCTGGCTAAGCAGAAACCAATCACCTGTTCTTCAGTGCTTTTGATGGTTTATGAAAAATACAGTCCAGCTCCTGAAAAAA
This sequence comes from Pardalotus punctatus, assembly GCA_013400915.1. NCBI lineage: Eukaryota > Metazoa > Chordata > Aves > Passeriformes > Pardalotidae > Pardalotus > Pardalotus punctatus. Next base: position 83,854 of record VZTX01023637.1, read on the forward strand.
AAAAAAAAAGTTGCTTTGTGTATTTTACATTAATCAATTTTAACGAAAGAACATGATATAAGATGGAAGAGCATTAGCTCTCTTATTTCCCAGTAGTCTGAATGAAATACTTCACACTGTCAAAGAAAGAAGGGTATTCAAAATTTGTAGCAGGAATCTAGACAAAGGACAAATCTAAAACCAAAAAAATCTGGGAAGGTGGAAGAAGGGTCTGTTGAATAGAATCAGTTAATTAGGAAAAAAACCATAAATAGGAAATCTTCCTTTAATAAGACTACTTCTTGTATAATTCCTATGGATAAGTTCACAGCTTGGGTTTTTTTTTTTTCCTTTGGTACCTTTATGAACAGATCATAGAGACAGTTTTTACAAATGTCACAAAAGCAGGTGGAGGAGGAAACTGGCCTTAGGATTTGTGCTTTAATTCAAATAAATACAAGGTCATTCACCCAGAAGGAAAAAGGTCATATTTGTAGTATGACAGGTTTATCATTACTTTGAAAAGCAATGATTTCAAGAAGGATGAAGAAGCCATGTGAGATAATGCATAGAATGTGGATTTTCAGTGTGTGCATGTGTGCTTCTATTATTTCATGGATAAATTAGGAAAAAACAAATAGAAATTGGAAAGGAATTTGTATGTACTGTGGTAATTACCATCTAGTGTTCACTTTCGTTACCTGTACCTCAATAAAGGATTACTGACTCTTAGAAATGGTTCAGAAGATAAGTAGTAATAGATGAAGAAATATCTCTTAATTATTTTTGAGTTAGGAATTGCCAAAGGAACCACAAGAATCTGCTGGAAGGATTGAAACAAGAATTGTACGTTTGAAAAAGATGAATTTCAGTGTAAAACTAAATATGTGATTTACCCATGGGCAATGTTCTTCTTTTGTCTTGACCCAACACACCTATGGCTCCTGCATTAGACAGTGGAGATTGGATGTTTCTTTCTTTCTTTTTTTTTTTTTTTTTAAGAATTAAAGAGAAAATATACAATTCCTTACTGAGTTAAGATGACTTTCATATTTTGTAAAAGTATAAAAGGAATTATCAAAAATCCCTATGCTTTGCATTGTGGTAGATAAATTCATGCATAAGTAGGTCAGAATGGTCCCTTTGGAAGTTCCAACAGCTGTAAATTTTTAAATACCCTAATAACATGGGAGAGAGTTTACACTGAAATGTACAGATTTGCTTCAGATGAAGAAAAAAAGGAAAGGGAATGTTTTTGGAGGTGAGGTCAATTCATAGGATATGAATTTATTGCAGCCTTGAAAAGAAGGCTTAAACATCAGCTTTTTTTTTTTTTTAAATTCCAATTTCCTCTTTACTTTAGGAGCTTCTCCTTTCTCCCCATCACACCTCCCAGTCTCTCAGCTTGCCACAATTAGTCAATATTTTTACTACCTGTTGTCACTCACTTTCTCCTCTTTATTTACACTTAGTGCTTAATAACCCTGTCATGAGCTCAGAAAAAAGTATGGAGTAGGAAAGAGAAAATACATCTTCCTCAGTCTCCATGGTTTCTGCAGGTGCTGCCATCTCAGCCTCGGGAAGCTCACCATTTATGTTGTCCTCAAGGTGATCAGCATCAAGAAGACTCAGCAGAGCTGGACTAAGAAAATTCCTGTGGAAAAGTTTCCTGAGGAAGAAGGTGATAATGCTGCTCTGTAGAAGCTTTGCAGTTGAATCTAAGAAATCCCTTCATCCTACAGTAGTGAATGGAGCAATAACAAATTGTTCAAGTATTTATATTTCTTATTTGTACTTCTTCAAGTGTTCTTGAATTACAGCCAAGGTATTTGTATGAACTCATGCTGTTGCTTATTGTGGTCAGGCACTCCCCTTTGTGTATATAATTTAATTAACTCAACAGTTATCTATATATATTTAAGTTACAGTTAAAAGTATTAATCATTGAACAGGGCTCCACCAGATATTAATTTGCAAGTGGTGTAGAAAAATAGGAGTGGATTTATAGAATGATCAGTTGATGCTGCGATCCCAGTGACTTCTCTGCACATATGTTAGAAAATGTTTGTTTCAGACTAATTCTAGGCCATTCATGTGGGCCAAATGCCCCATGAGTTTGGTTCCTTGTGATTTCATCCAGCTTATGGCACTCAAGAGTCATTGTGTGATGAGAAGCAAGGCATAGGGGGTGGTAACCAGGAGATCCACTGCAAAGGTATTCCAAACGGAAACACAAAAGGAAATTTCACCACTGTGCATCAAAAATACAAACACATTCACATGACACAAGTCATATTTCTGCTATGAGTACATTACATGTCTTTGTACTGAAACATCAAATGTTGGCAGTAAAGGGAAAGGAAAACGAAAAAAGGCACATTATTTATTTATTTTTTCTTAAGCTTGGAGAATGTTGAATACAAGGAGAAATGGATGTAGAGATAAATATGGCATTGATTTTTTTTCCTAAGGAGAAAGTCCTTAAAGAAAAATTTACCAAATAAGGTAATTTATACACGGCTGTATTTACACCTAAGTTCTCATGGAGAATGTCTTATAAATTAAATTATTACATATTCTTTTTCCAGAATGTATTTATTTCTTTAAACTTGCTTTATGTATCAGATTTTACACTCTTAACCCAGTGTAATGGCCATAAACTACTTTATACCCCAATGGTAGCTTACATTCATAAAAATAGGGTTAAATTTTGCAGTCTTAAAGCCATTGACAAGGAAATACTACAGTTTTCAAATAACAGTTTTGGAATTTTGACCTGTGCTTTTTATAAATAAATAATAATTTTATGAAAAGATACCTCTTTCTGAAACATTTAAGCAGTGCACCTCATATTCACTGCACATCAATGAAATCACAGTTGTTAGAGTTGCAGAAGTTATGAGCCACCTACTTGTAAAAATTAATGTACAATATTAAAGGGTTTATATAAAACAAAGTAGTTAAAAAACTGTGTTTATGTTCATTCAATTAATTCTACTTTTCTAGGATATCATACTAAGTAAGTGCTAAATGTTATGGACTTCGTCTTCTGAGCTTTTCACAAATAAATATATTTTGCTGTTTATGATGTGATGTAATATATAGAAATGTGTTTTAGTAAGTATGACTGAGTTAATTTCTCATATATGCACTCAAATGTTCAAATTATTAGGCTTTAATCAGACTATAAAGGTAGTATATTGTAGGGTAAATTTAGCTTTCTTTTATCTCCTAAATATTGGAGAGCAGAGCTCTTTTCTGTCAAAACCAAGTCTGATAATGATGCCATAACAGAAGTTCCTTAGAAGATCAGATGTACCAGTATAAATAAACACTCAGTCCCTAGTAGAAAATTATAGTGCATCATGCAGATTGCAGTGGTAATTATTCAGAATGCTTTTACATGTTGAGGAACCAAACCAATCAATCCCAAAATAAAATACACGCACAGGATAATTTGCAATAGTTATAGACTATTTACCTGGGGAACACTTTGTTCAATTTTAATTATCTTATAGCATACTTTATGAAAGTGTCTTCATCAAAAGCATAACGAAGTAAATTCTAGGACTACCTTTCATTAGGGGAATGAGAAATTTTAAATGAGCGTATCGTTGATTGGCAGTAATGTGCAAAAGTACTGCTTTGAAACCTGAGCATAAACATTTGCTTTAGAAGTGTTGCCCTGACTTCAGAGTGACCAGGAGATACTTCTTGTTTCCAGATTAGTTATTCTCCTGCCGAGAGAGCAGGCTTGGCTGAACCTTGGCTGAACACATTCCAATCTTTCTCCTTCTCTTTAGGGCACACTTTCGATTCCTTTTACTGCTTCTAAAAAGAACAATTTGCAGGCATTTAGTCCCATTCAAAGGTTCAAGCAAGGCACAGATGTGTTTTACAGTTTCCACTAAAGGTAACGAATCCTGGTGCTGTCTCTTAACATGACTTTAAAACACCTCCCATTGTTACTCTGTTCACAGGTATGTGAACCAGTACTCAGGACTTGGAGTAAAGATGGATACAACACAATGTGTGAATCAGGCCAGTTAGTTTATTAGAAATTACACTGCTAGCAAAGAAGACATATATGTTATTTTGTTACTTCTGGAAGGTAGGAAAGGAGGGTGAATTAAAAAAATAAACTGTCTTTGAAACAAGGAATGGAGTTGTGATGAAAATTATTGTCTAAATTTTTAATCTGATGATTGTAAACAGAAAATCTATCAGGTATATCTGTAAAGATACATTTGAGTGCCCTAAGTAACCAGAATTTCACAGCTGAGGCACTCCATCATTAAGTAGTATCAAATGCTCTGAACTACTACATTGACCTCTTCAATTGTTTGTGTTTATTCACTCTCTGAATATAGGAGCTCCAAAAACTACTTCTCCTCTTCAAAAGAATGTAACATGGTCAAAGGACAAATTTTGCTACTACGTGCACTCAGACAAACCCATTTCACAGAGAGGAATAAGAATTCAGTCTTCTGATATAAAGTTCAAAAAGGTGAGTAGAGTTGTCATCATGAAATTGGGGTGTCTATGCCAGATATACTTTAATCTTCACCCTCTGTTTTTGTTAAGTATTGCCAGTTCAAATTAAGCTGCAAATATTGCCTCACAGTGCAAAGACTCTTTCGAAGGATATTATACGCAAACCATGACAATCCTTTAAAAACTACTGGGGGCTTTGTCTTCCAAGAACTTAATGAATGTCTTGTTTGTTTTAAATAGTCTATTAGCAGAATTGATGCTCTTGTGACTCCTAGAATATATTTTTTAAAATGTAATTAAATTCCTACTATATGAATGCATGCACTTGGATATAACAATGTTTGCAAGCATGTGTAAGCAACCCCTAAATTCATTTAAGATAATGTCACCACGCAATTGATAAATAAATGAAGTGGAAATGTAAATCCAAATGTCCACATACCAAAGTCTTATGGAGATACTAAGGAAATTCTAAATGTTTGTAAGGAGAGCAGAAGAGAGAGGACCTAAATATATGCACTAAACCACCAGCACCAGAAAGGGTTGTGTCCTTGAGAAGTATTGATGCTTCTCCTGATGAGACTGAGACTTGCCATACCAAGTTTGTTTCAGTACAGCCATCATGAGGGAGCTCTTTCCCTTTCTAAAGATCTCTAGAAAAAACAGTATTGCTCCAACTGCTGAAAAACAATGCCTTTCCTCCCTCTTTTCTTTGTCCTCTCCTGAAATATATCTTGGCACTCATGATCTGATCAAAGCAATTAAATACAGCTATGGAAAAATCCTCTGCTTAATGGTCTTAAAATGCAAGGCATGTATAACAGGAATAGAATATCTTGGCATCAGGGAAAACTGAAGAATCTGATACATACTTTGCAAATGTATTTAATTTTATTAATTTATTTTTTCATGTTGACATGTGTACATATTTTTCAGCTGTTGGTAATTTTGACACTGAGTTTGGGTGCCAGGATCTCTGTGATGGGACACAAGCATGACCTATTCTAAGACAGATTTAATCAATTCCATGAAGACTTAGTAAGCCTTTTGCTAGTCTACTGCAGAGAAGCAGAAATGTTTGCTTCTCTCCCATAAAGAGAACCAGAAAAACACATATGTTGTGAATTAAACTGAAGAGGAATTTAGCTCTGCAAAGCCACCTTACTAAAGTGCTTATGGAACTAAAAAAATTAGATTGTTTAGTAAGTAACTTATTTAAGCATTTCAGCATTCAGCAGAGAACCTCTGAACATGGTAGACTTAAATGGTTCTGAAGTTAGTCCTTTGCTTTTCTTGCAAATGAGCTGTCTAGTTTATGTGCCAACAATATGCCAGTTTAACAATCCTTAAAAACAACCAAACATAAAAATCTTGCCCAAAAGTCTTGTTAGTTATTCCACCATTTTGGAAATGGGAGATCCAGATTCCAATTTGCCATGGGGGATAACTTCCCAAGTCTTCTGTTTTAAATCAAATTAGCACCAAAATGATTAATTGACCTATTAATGGCAGACACTGAGAAAGCAGGAGCTAGGTCATACATTCACAATCAATAACAATAATACAAAAGATAGACTACAATATTAGAGGTGTAAAAACTTTAAAAACAATTATAAATCATCACACACACACAGAGACACAGACTATAGGGTAGAAGAACACACACCCTCTTTCCTCTTCCCCTCTTTCACAACTTCTCATAGCAGAGATGGGCACTTCCAGCCATGTGAACACAAAGTGTCCATGAAGCACAATGCCTAAATGGTGCTTATTGTCTCCTGTGCAGAGGTCCAAAAGAGTCCTTATCTGGATTGCTTTCCATGACTCTGCTGTACCAAAAAGGCACAAAACGTCAAACTTTCTGGTACTGCAGTTCAGTGCATGCAATAGGCATTTCTTGGTGTATATAATATTCATCAGGCTGTTGGTCCTCACCATACCCAAATATCAGCCACCACACCACAAAGCTAAACTTCCTCTGCAGAGCTGGTTTAGCTGAGCTGTGGCAGCCACAGAGGCTCAGAGCTTGACTGTACTTGTGCCTTGTGTGACAGGCAGGGCAGCAAAATCCTTGCCCTGCGCCTTCTACTTGGCCCCTTCATGCCTTGTCAGACTTAACTGTTTTGTGTGCAGAGCTTGACAATAGCTCTTATTATATCAGGAGAATTTTAGATTTTAATTCAACCACATAACCTTTTTTTCTTTAAAAAATATCATTAATAATGGCATAATTTATCATACATAATAAGGTTTAATTGCACTGTTTAAAGTCTCACCGTGCTTGGGAAGTTAATGGGTTTCAAAACAAATTGCACTTGGAAATTTTAATGGCAGTATTCTTGTTACTTAATATTGTAAATGATGTTTTATTTGAAAGTGTTTTCTGTTTACCAAAATTATTATGCTAATTAAGTGTTCTAACACATATGCAGAAGACATTTAAACTGGATTTGTAAAGCAGAGACTCAATTTAGAAAACTGCATGCCACTTATAATACAGACTGGAAAAATCATATACAGTACAACTCTGATTGCATTCTGAAGTGGGGAAAATACAGTATTTGGATTCTTATCTCCAATCAGAATCTAAAACCACAACTCCAGTAATAAAAAAAATAAAAGGTGCCACTTCCTTTTTCCAAAATTATCCTCATATCCAATCTCTTCTTTCAAGTTCATTTAAAGTCTTTTCTACATATTACATTCACAAATCTCTGGCCAGATATTCTGGCATTTAGCAAAACATGTTGTTGTCTCCATAGGGGATGTTATGGGTATAGTGATAATAAAAGAAAATCCAATATGCAGGTGCTCAGACAAGTTACTTTTTTTCAGTGAGTGACTTCTTTTTGTCCTACATATTTCCCTTTTCCTTATTATGAGAGAAAATAAATTATATTTCCCAGGGCTTTGACACATCTTATGAGTTAGCAAAAGTCCTGACACTTAGGTATGGTTCTGAAGTGTGAAACTTATACACATTACCTCACACAGACAAAATGAACACTGATGGGTTTAGGCCTGGGTTCAAATCTGCATCAATACATAATCAAAGCCCCTATATAATATTAGAATTATTCTTTAAGTGATTTGACTAAATGCTCTTACTCTGACCAATAATCACGCAATGAAATATATGGGTCTTTACAGAAGGGAACTGCAGACAATGGCAAATCAAATAATGTGTTTTTTTACTGAAGATATATTGAAGCATACAGTGACAACATTTGGTGGATAAATGAGGGATGGCATTTGAGATAATACTCCAGGAGTTTTGAAAAAATCCTTTTCCACTCAGCCAACTTTTCATCACTTTCAAAGTTAGATGTTTATTTACAGAAACCTTTTCTTGGATACTCAAGAGAGTGTTGATTTAACATTAAAGTCTGAAATAATAATTCAAAAACCACTGGTAGGGCAGGGATTATAAGAAAACTGATTTTAGACTTTTGCAAATGCCTCAAAGTCAGAGTAGAATGGTATTAGAACTGTGCTGGAACACTCAGCAGAATGGTATTAGAACTGTGCTGGAACACTCAGCAGTTCCACTTTCCAGGACATTTCAACAGTTCTGTGGCCCTGGGGGTTTTATTCAGCTCACTCTATGCACTTTTCCACTCCCTCTTATACTTTTGCTGCCTTGAGCTCTGTTCATAAATCATGTGCTCCAGACTCCTTAACATCTCTAAGTTTATCAACATCTTTCTTCTATGCAGGGGACCAAAAACTGGGACAATGTTCCAGGTGTGGTTTAATGAGTGCTGGGTCAAGCTGGGGACAGTTTTTCCCTCAGTCTCCTGGCTGGGCTCATGGTCGAAGTTAGCCTGTGGTGCTGCCTCGGTTTCATGCTCCACCAGAGAATCCCAGAGCCTTTTTGGCAGAGCTGTGCTCCCACCAGAGAGTGCCCAGCCTGTGTCACTGGAGGGTAATGTGTCATATGTAAATATACGTGTAAATGTATGTGCAATACGTAAATATATGTGTACATATATATGTAATACATATATGTTTTACATATGTATTTCTATGGAGAGTTAAAGATCTATTAAATTGTGGTACCTTTTCCATTGTGGGGAATTTAATGGTGACAAGAAAAAGACCCAAAAATTTGCTTTTTGTAAACGTATCTTTTCTGGCAGTTGAGATAAAATCAATGCTGCAGAAAGATTCAACTTCAAGTGCAATTGTGCTATTAGGAATCACAGCATCAACGAGGATGAGTTATTACATTCCCAATTGGCTTATCATGATACATATAATGATGCATGTTACATATAATGTTGTAGGAAGTATCCTCACAAGTCTTTAAATGCAGTTGCCAGGACTGATGGGAAATGAAATTAATTGCCTCTATAGACAGTAAGACTCATTATTACAGGAAGTAATTTAAGTTCTCAAAAAATAACAAATGTGTTTGAATATTCATTTGAATTACCAAGAATTGTTAGAGTGAAAAGCATCATAAATATTGGAATATCATCTCTTTTTTTTTAAATGGAATACTGGTGTAAAACCATAAGAGATCAAAAGAAAATATGAACTCACCTTCATACCATTGGTCTGAACCCACGTAACAATTTCCCTGAGGAAAAGAGCTGTTATTAATTGTCTGGTCTCAACAATGATTGAAGAATTATAGGTCACTGATAAAGTATTCCAACATTTTAAAGATAATATAGGTAGGTATACAGGTAGGGATAAACAGTAGCAAATATTCAGATAGAAATGGTGATAAGCATGCTGTATATAATTTTCTCAGACACCTGAAAGAAAAAGCTGTAAAAAAAAAATTATTCACTCATGTTTCTAAAAGACCCAAAGCACAGAGGGAGAGGAAAGTAAAGAATAACATCTATCAAGAAACCTCATCGCACACAGCAGGTAAATGGCTTTCTTATTAGACAAACAACAATATTAATAAAATACAAGGGGCTGCAGACATTCATTTATACTGAGCCTCAAGCCATCAGAATTGGTGGCAGCAGTGATTATATCAACAAAATCTATTATAATGTTCCCTTCAGTGCCCTCTGCTGACTAGTTGACTTTAATAATCATAAACTGCAGGACACTCTTTGTAAAATAACTATTACCATTGAACTTTATCTCTAAGTAAATATGTATTGAATGAAAAACTCATCTGGGGCAGGAGTGTAAAAATGTCATTGTTCTTGCCTGTCTTGTAAAGGGATTTCTCTTTGGTGGATGGTATGGTGAAAATTCATAGTCTGTTTGCATTTGATGCATTTGTTTTTAATTGTGGAGTCATCAAATATCATCACAGTTGTTATGTCATTAACAGAACAGTGATATATCTGTAAAAAAACCACAAATAAAAACTTGGTTGACTTTAATTATAAATCTACCCCACTATGCAGAGGCCTCAGGTGAGACTGTAAATAGATTATTTTGTTTGTGTGGCTAAGCTGATGTTTTGGATTGGTTTGGGTTTTGACAATCAGAAATCAGGAGCTGGAATATTTCTAAGTATTAGAAAATTCAGCTGCAGATTAGGATGCCAAAGGGGTCAAATGAAAACAATCTGTTTGTGTTCTGCATGCTGTGAATATAGCATGAAATCAAACTTTATGAAGAAATTTGACTTGTGGAAGGGTACATGGGTAAAAGCAAACATTAGCAGCCAGGACTTACTCTAAATTCTCTGTCCCCTCCCACTTCATGAATTATAAGAATATTTGGATGATCTGGAAATCTACTTCTCAAAACATTGAACTAAGTTTCTTCTGCTAATGCAGGTGTCTCTTCAAATCCAGCTACGTTGTACATTTTTGTCCTTATTGCAAAGTCCCTCTTCTTTCCCCAGAAACATTTTCTTATAAGAGACCACTTGTAGAGGAAATAAAGAAAGAGTTACTTGATATCAGCCTTATCCTTTGTCTCTTTCCTGGACCAGCCCCCTGTGAGGGTATTTTCATGAGGCTTTATCTGAAATCCAAGTGTCACAGCAGCATGGGCCTCCAGACTGAAAGAAAATTTAATATCATTGCTTGTGAATTCATTCCCTGGAGCTTCATGTTGCTCTAATTTTCAGCTACCTAAATTTCTGGTGGGATGGATAAAAGGGACAATGCAGGTGGCAAATACAAGCTGGTCCCTCGTGCTGTGAAAACTAGGAAAGGTCAGCTGGAATGTGTGAATACATCTAGCAGCAGTGGAAAGCAATAAGCTCCACAAAACAAGACCTCACATTCAATTTATATTTTATGTTCCTCCAGAATGAGCTGCATAGTCTTCCTGGAAAGTTGCCAAAATTTGAATTACATTATCTGTGTTGATTTACAGGACATAGCTGGGATTGTCAGTGTGGAAATGTTCTGTGCTGGGAAGTCTAAAAATTGTATTGTTTGGGTATGTAGAGCATCATTGCTGCCTCCCTGAGTTTGCAAACTCTGTGCACCATAGATTTTTCATTCAAAGTAATCATTATTTATAATTTTAAGAACACATTGCCAAATTCTGCAGTGCTTATTCACTCTGCCTGTCTCTGGACAGAATGAGCAGAGCAGCAAGTATACCCATTTTTTCTACCTTTTCCTCTTTGATAAGGTCTGCATGAGATAAATGATACCTGTCATATACCAAAGAATGGTTTTTGCTGACACAATTAATTCAAAACATCTCAAAACAGAAAGGAATTTATTAGCATCCAGCAGACTTCATATAATTTCTCTTTTAGCATTCTTTAGCCATTCCTAGTGCAGTGTTAGTTAAGGATCTGCCAGGAGCAGCTCAGTGTCTTCAACTTCACAGTTCAGGTATCTTCAACTTTTTCTCAGTGGTATAAGCCTGTATTTATTGGATATTACAAAGGGGGTAGAACACCCATTGTCCTTTCAGTCCCCTTTCTCTCCTCATTCATCCTATCTGTTCCAGAAGTCATACAGTACAGCACAGTGTTTTACAACACGGTAAAAGCTGGGGGGGTGCATCCCTGTGGCTCTGCAATTTCATCATGTGGAGCAAGGCCCAGGCCTAGGAGGCACTGAGCCTTGTCTTGCAAAAACATGAGGATGGAATACTTAATTCACAGGGCTTTTGAAGCCTTTCTTAAGTACATAGCAATGGGAGACAGGGGATCAGAAAATTGCCTTTTAAGGATTTTTTTCTTAGTTTCTTTCTCCTTCTCTGCCTACAGCAAGAACAACCACAACAACCTTATGGTAATTTTGATGTGAAAATTTTCTAGATAGTTATGACCATGAAACTCCTGCAGAGTTCAAAAATAAGGATATTAGGAATTTTTTCACAGGCTTGATTCCCCTCATATTGCCATGCATTGATGCACACAGTAGCTCTGTAAAGTCATGAAACATTATTGATTGTCATTCCTATTCTATTTTTCAGAATCTGAGAGGGAAATTAGTTTATCTGAGGTTGCAGGGCAGAACAAAATCTTGCCTTCTTGTCTTTTTTGTTTGAGCTTGTCCTTTACCACAAGTTAATAAAATCTCTTTTTTTTTTTGTTTTTTTTTTTTTTTTGTAAGGCATTCACACAGTTTATAAAGTACAAAATCCCTTAAAGATGTGGGATGTAGGTCACATTCAGGGCCACAGCTGAGAGGAAAAGCTACAGCAAGTTTTGTTCTTTCACACAGGATTGTGCACATTTCTTCTGGATAGAGTGAGCCCATGTGGGGACAGGTGCACCCTGGGTTCAGTTCTTCCTCACTCATTTGAGCTGCTCCTGGGTTCACTTCCAGTGGTGTGGAGGCTGAGGACTGCTCCTGACCTTATTTTTTCTTCCTGTTGGAGTGAAAAGCTGTGAGGTGTATGGGGAAGTTTGGAATTGCCTGAAGTATCAGTAACACCTGAAAGCCTTTTCCTCCAAGCTTCATCTACTCAATTATGTCTAATTCACTCAAAGGAAATAGTTAAAAGAGATGTATTTTTCCTATAAGTGCACCTTGAAGTTTATAAAACATGAACATACTCATGTTTAAATAAAAGCTACACTTTCCTCAATGTAGACACTGGTATTTAATACACTTGTCCTTTACAGCCATTGTGGTTAGTTTAGGCCTAAACATAGAAAAAACCCCAAACACCAAAAATCCCATGTTTCAGATTACACAATGTAGCTGTCAGTACCTGTTCCTACAGTTCATTGAGAGGCTACATGGGGAGAACAACAGATTATTTCAAAACGTATCTTTATTTTTGCTTCAGTACATAATTGTATATCCATATGGTAAGGATATTTGACTTCGATTCTCTTTGTGGTGCTGATTACTAAAGGTAAATCAGATTGCATTGATGTATAACAGAAAAACCTCATGGTATAAAGGTAATAAATTGATTATATTTCTCAAAAATAAGTCAGATTGGTGTTCTGCTCCACAGTTCTGCTAGTTTGAGTCTTAAAATTCCATGTGTGCTACAGCATTCCATGTTTGATGGTAGAAAAATCTCCATATTGTAGCTGAAAAGTAATGTGGGCCCAAATACGTTGTCGGCTGGTCGCGTGGGCTGGACCAGCTGACCACCAGGGATGGTCAGCAGCTCGTCAGCGGCGTCTGCGAGTGTCCCTGAGCGCCAGGTTCACTGCAGTCGGGGACAGTCTCCCCCAGCCTCGAGCTGCGATTCCCTATGACAGCAGCCACGCTGTCCCCAAAAGCCGGAGTGCTGCAAAGAGAGTGTTCCCTCGCCCGGACCCCAATCAGACACGCGGTCACTCGGTGGTCAGGTGCTTGGGGTCAAGGGCGAGAGACCCCGGCCTCAGCCGGCACCAGACTTTATTTTGAGGGTAACAACCAATCTTGGAACGGCACAGGGGAGGAACCAGGGAGGGACAAGGGGCAGGGGCCAATCGGAAAGGAGGAAGGGAGGAGAGAGGGAGATATGAAATACCATTATGAACTGAGGGACGGGGGGAGCTCGACCCCTCTCTGGGCTAGAACCACCGCTACAATACGTAACTGTTTCAGTCAAAACATTTCCCACCAAATTTCTTGAGCAAAGAATATAAGATTACAATATTTCAGGTTGTCATTTTAATTGAAAATGGGCACAGAGATTGTTGTGGGATATCTGATGATCTTTATATTGGGAATAAAAACAAATACAGATGTTTTCAGAAGCATACCAGAAAAACAAAGTAAATCAAAGCAAATTAAAGAGGTCAAAGCTTTTTTGAATCTCATGGGTGGCATCAGTATTATATTTGGTAACTCTTTTTACATTTGTGGGATATTTCCCTAAGGTATTAATTTTTTATTGAAAGCACATCAGCCACTTCTTTCTCCATGAATATTTCCTTCCCTTAGGAACTTGTGTCTTTATGATGCAGCTCTTGTAGTTTGATTTAACGATGAAGCTCTTCTAAACTCAATCAAATATTTGGTTGTAGTTCTATTCCAGATTGCAGCACCACCTCACTGTCCCAGCTCCTAGAAGCACTAAGAAGTGAGCTGATCATCTGTCAGATGTAGTCCTCTCCCTCTCCATCTCATTTTCTGTCAGGGGAGATAAGGACCAATATTAACATTTCAATGTTTTGATCCATCTTTGTGTTTTGATTTTCAATATGTTCATTTTCTTTTGCATCTAGGCCAGTGAAAGTAACTTCAGAGAAGTGTAGGTTGCAGGTGAAGTGAAAAGTGAGAAGGTTTGAGTCTTGTGGAAGTCATATAAACACTTTCATTGGGGCTGCTCTCAAAGAAATTAAAGGTCCTTAATGGTAATTACTTAAAGGTAATTCAGTGTTAAGAAGATGCTCCAAGAACCTGTAGTTATTTCTATAGGCTTTTAAAAAAAATTGTATGATAAAACTAAAATTTTTTTTTTCATAATCTGAAATTCTGGTGCCTTACTTTACAAAAAACCAAAATTCAAGAACTTATGTGGGAATAGAGAGAGAATTGCCAGAAAAAAGATAGACAAGACCAAACCCAGATATACTAAAATAAGAGGTCTTCCATAAACAACAACAACAACAACAAAATAAAATAAACTTCCTTATTAATGTTGGGTAAAAATAATTATCTGTAGCAGCTCTAAGAAAATAAATTAATTGCCTCCGAAATGTGCTTTTTTATGTTCCAAATAAATTTTTTTTTTAAATTGTATTTTCACTTCATGACCCAGCTGTATTTTAAGATTTATATTAATAAGAGACTAAAATCAAATTTCATCTAGGGAAATTAAATGTTGTTTTTTCTTGTGTATTTCATGCCTTTATCAATAGCTTGAAAGTATTAGGTTCTGGAATTGAATTCAGTATGATGACTAAACCTAGCTCTTCACCCTGTCTTCTCCAAATCCTCATCAAGGACTACTTCTATTTCTAATATGAAGCACAGTAGGCCAAATAATCTTTCTAAAACTTTGTCCGCACAACCACTAGACAGTAAATGTAATTATTTTTATTATCTTTATTTAAAAGCAAAGAATATTTCTCATATATTCTGGTGATGTTAAAGAGTCTTGCTTCCTCTACTTACTGAAGAATGATATTGGTAGTTTTAATTTCAAATTGTGATTACCCTTTACCTCTGAGCTTTTCATCCTCATTGCTGCAGTGTGAGGTCTGCAGAATGTCAGGCATTGAGCAAAAATACTGAGAACTTTAGTGTGGTGACTCCTTAAGAGTATTCTAAGAAACTTACCACATTCTTAGCCCTAGAAATGCTAGCCAAGATGTCTAATAACAGCAGGCATAGCAGATTGCTCAGGCATGTAGGCAGATATTCAAAATGAAAGGGATGTCTAAAACTACCCTGTTTTGTAGAACAGACCACAGAGTCTGACCTAAATTTCAACTAATAATCTGAAAGTATTGGAAGTATTTCCAAGCAGATCTTTGATCAAAAAAATTCAGGATTGAGAGGGTACATACACATTTTTTAAACAAAATAATTTACACTTTCTCTCATGAAACAGAATGGTCTCTATTGTCTCTATGTGTTTTCTTGACAAAACCTAATGAAAGTCTGAACAAACAATCAGGTTTTAGTTTTAAACTATGGGTCTTTATTCCTTTTTTTTTTTTATTTTTTTATCAGCAGTTATAACTGATGTATTCTCAGAAAGGTTCCCAGACAATTCTCAGAATTCTGCTACTTGGTTTATCAATTTGAATTAAGACAAATCCACATGAAATTCTAATTTTTACTTAAATTGTCATTATTACAGGGTGTCACAAACCATTCTCTGTGACTTTAATAATTATTGTAATGCTGTACCTGTTGCCTTATTCCGAATGTCTAATTTCTTCAGGGTTATTAAATTCACAATACAATACACTTTCTTCATCATACCTGGAATTCTGCATTTGATCCAAACTCCTTTGACTCATAAGATTTATTTTCCTCTCTATATAAAGTTATAGAGTAATAAAACTAATTTTCTGGTATTGCAGGTACAGAAAGTTCCCTTCAATTGCCCAGACCAAGGGCAATGCTGGTCATTACCTTCACCTTAGCTATTTGAATTTATGTCTGGAATTGTAATACAGGTTAATTTCTGTTGCAGCTTTGCACAATAATAGCTTTTTGCCCTTTCATTTCAGTGATTCTCCCTACCAATAATCAGGTTTTATCTAATGAATTTAAGAGGCATCTTAAATGACATTTATTCTGTCTGCCTAGAGAGGGGACAAATGTCCCTGTATTTCTTATGTCATCTCTACCACCTCTGTGCATACATCTTAGACGCGCTGGGCATGAGTCAAATAGCACAGAAAATTGTGTGTAGAAAGTGGAATTGAGGCCAGGGGCACTGCATAATGTGTGGTTCATCATATCCAGCTTTACCCTGCTAATTATGCTTGAAGCAGAGTTAAGAGTCTACTGTAGTCCATGAAGTGAGAACTATATAGGGAGTTCAGTCCCATCCAACATGGGGCACAAATCCTTGCCTAACTGTAAGCATTCACTGGCCCTTGTAATATCCTGTAATAATTTACCAAGACCCCAGTTGCCACAAGAGCCTGAGTCTGCTTTAAGTCCTTTGCCATAGCTCCAGGTCCATGTGAATGCTGTGGGTACATTGGGGCATCAACACTTGTGTGTAAGCAATGGAGTGCCGTTCCTGGTGGCTGATTGCTGACCTGTATTCTAGGGTCAACTGCTTGTCTTGATCCAGCTGTAAAGTCCTACTGATTTACCTAAATTTAGGCATATTATGTCAGCTGAGAGGCCATGGAGAATCAGAAATCTCTGTGATAGCTGACAAGTATGACAGCATGACACAAGAACTACAGGATATCTGTATCCTTCTGTATCAGCATGCAGAAGCCAAATTAGATACTGTGGGTCTTCTCAGACAGTCATAGATACCAAAAACATTGGATCACATTTTGTGTTTGTAACAGCGATCCAGATCCTTATGTGCCTGCTTACATCTATCTAAATATCTAAATGTCTCAAACTGAGTCGTACTACCAGACATGATTTGTCTTTCTCCTCAAATACTTGAGAGTAAAAGAAATCCTTCATTCCCCATTCATCTCTTGGTTTTGAAATTGATATTTTCTTTGTAATCCTAGGTAAAACTCATGAAAGATCCCTCAGCAATATACCTGAATGAAACCTGATCATTGGTAATGAGCATCTTATTGAAACAAAAGAACAAAAAGAATTCATTTTGTAAGGCTGCAACAGAAACTAACCTGTATTACAATTCCCAAAAGAGAAATTTATATAGCTAAAGTTAAGCATTTCACATATTGGTACACTCTTTTTAATGCTGAAGGACTGTACAAATCAAAGGTAAATTAAACATCAGAATGTAGAAAAAAATGCAGTTTTCCCATTGAATTCATTAATTTTAGGAAAGCAAAGCAAACATTGTGAGCTACAATGGCAGAAACATAATACAAATCTCTCTCTAAATCTTTTAGGCAACAAAAACATCCAGAAAAATATTATAAATTCTGTAGTGTGCCTCTTTTAGAAAAAGAATAAATCCTCTTTGCAGATCAACAAAATTACGTTATGGTGGCTACTAAGGTTAATAAAATAGTTTAAAGTTGGGAAAAGTAAAGTAGGACAAAGAGTACATAAAGGCAAATTACTAATACAGGGAAAGAAAGAGCTGAATAGATTCCTTAGTTTAAATTTGCAGTTACTCATGGAGTAGTGCAAAGCTCCTAGAACAGCAGACTTGAAAGATTTGCTATGTCTGTGAGCAAAATGAATAGGAATAGTGCTGAAGTCTAGGCAATCCCCTCCTCTTCCTTAGGAAGAATGGCTGACTACACTTCTGAGTTGGTGTATCATTGGAACAATTTTGCTGTGGGGAGTCCCCAGCATTGTTCATATTCAGGGAGAATTCATCAAGAAACACACTGATATTTCTCATAGTCACTGTAGTTTCCTCACTGCACTGATTCCACAGTATTCCTGACTCATCCTTACAGTTGTGAATTGAAGGTTAAGTTCTATTTTCATTGCTGTCAGAGCTGCATTGCTTTCTCAGGGCTTATAATAAAAAAGCTGGAAGTCATCTGAATAAAGAACATGTAGTGGATGGACATACTGTTAGCTCCCACTCAAGACCAGCCACTGTCCCTAGAAATTCAACTGATTCTCTTTCAACACCTGATGAGATGAAAGTAGTGAAACTCTTATTTTATATTTTTTCAAGCTATAGCTAAACACATTTATAAGAAGGTACAATGAATTTAGGATACAGAGTGCCAGCAGCAAAAGACTGATTTTGAAGAAACTGAAAAAACAAAGTACCTTGTATCAACATATAAAAAAAGGAGGATTTGCGTAGCAAATGAACATTTGGCTTAATAGATTGTAATTTCATTTTTCTAAGTGTCTTTCAAATCACAACTACACAATGCAGTTTGCATATCCTGTTGTTAGAGAGAGAGAAAGCTTTCTTAGGAAGAGTCCAGGACATTCTTGTACAAAGGATTAAAAAATTATCTAGGAGTTATGAAACATGTAAATATGCAGATTAAAATATCTGAAATGGGTGATTTTTTTCCCCAAGACGCCTATATGCATCTTTCTCCTTATTCCTTTCCTAGTCCATGTTTTACATTTTTATAGATTTCTACTCCCACTGTTAATAGCTTATGGCATTAAACATTGCTTTATTATTCAAAAGTCATCCATTCTTTTTTGTTAGAACATTGGATTGTACCATGAGCTTTACAGGACAGAATAAAGAATATTCATTACCCCTGTATTTCTTTAGTATTTTATGTTTTAACAAGGAAATATTTTTGCAGGAAGTTCACTCTCAAAAAAAATTTTCTCAGTAACATGATTATTTTCTCAAAGTGTTTATGCTTTATATCACCAAAAAATGCATTTTTTGTGAACTTCTGAGCTGTATTAAAACACATATATTTAATATTGTATGGGATGTTATTACATTCCTGTTTCATGCAACAGTGCAGTTTCTGATGATATGAAAGAAGAGAATATTATTCTGCTTTTTGTTTAGATTATCTTCACACTACAGTTAAATTTATTGTGTTTACACTTCACTGCAGGATGACAAGTATCATCAAAAGGCTATTATTGGTATAAAACATAAAAAATAAATGTTATTTTTTATTTCATTACTTTAATAGGAAAGGGAAACATATGAACTGATTTACTCATCTAGATGGAATTCAAGACAAAGCTATACCATGTATAGTTCAGTTTGATACAGGACCTTAGTGAAATTGTTTTGGGAACTAGTCCTTGTCTCCCAAATGAAATGTACTTGTTCCTTGGATAATTACTACATCAGTCTGTACTGTCCTAGCAAAAAAGTGGATGGGAAGTTTGGGTATGTGCTTGGACTTGATGCTCAATAGATCCTTATGCCATCTATTTAGGGATTCAGAACAATTCAGTAGACCCTGATTTCCTTCTCATTGGAAACCATATTTTTCTTTATCATAGAGGAAAAGTATATTCCTCAAGAGGATATATTATTAAAATGCTTCACAATGATTCCCATGATCTCATAAGTAAGAATGGCCTGACAATTTCCAACTTTCCCTCAGACCATTTTATAACACACTGTAATAACAAAATCTGCTTTTACACCATAGACTTTGTTTTTAAAGTAATAGTTTCCCAGATTCTGAACTGAACTGTCCATACTGGTAAATTGTTTGTACTTTTGAGGTTGGGTTTGGTTTGTTATTTTTTTCTTTGGCTGAAGACAGCTATTGTTTTCACCTGCAGATCCTAGAATGCCTTGAGAGTTACTATGAGCCAGGAACAATTTCCAGTTGTTGTCTTGCCTGATGCCATGATATTTTGAAGTGCAAGAGTGTTTACTTGTAAGGATGCAAGCTCTGCAGAGACAAGTCACTTCAAGACAAAAGAACTATTGCCTCTGGTTGAGTGTTTTTGCCATTTTCTGTTAGATGGATGTTATACAGCCCACACCTCCTCAATCACAGTTTTCTAAATTCAGCAGTATTTTAAGTATTCTATATATATATGTATTAAAAAAAATAAAATTAAAAAAAATACAGTGGGAATACCAAAACTCTGATCTTTTTCTCAGTCCATTTTATAATTTTCCCTGTGATCCATGCAAGAGCATGTTGCTGTTGCTGTGGCAAATAAAGCTATTGAATGCTTTCCATCTGTCACGGAAACCTGTATTTTGTGTTGCTTTGCAGCTCTAGGGAGTATTTTTCAGTGACTGCATTGTCAGAAACAATCTGAAACATGGATTCACTGGAGCCCTGCATAATCTCATAACTGCTCTCTGACATACTAGAGAAAAATTTGAAAAGGAACAAACCTGCAAAAGCAGTAATTTCCTAATGGAGTGAAGAAATTTTTATGGCTAAGTCAGACTTTGCTGAAAACAAGTTTAGATCAGATTTTTTTCTTTTTGTTACTGGAAGTAATTAACTTTCCACTCTCGTCTGTTCCAAGAGGTTAAGAATCATTGCTAAATATTGAGACATCAGAGAAAGTTCAGATGCAAGCTGATGAACTTTTATATTGATCTGCAGCATCTTTTCATCATATTCACCACTTTTCAAAACTCAAACTTCGCATTCCCTTCCTGAGGAGTTTACATGTTGATAAACACCACAGGCTATGCTTCTTTGTCGTTGTGTATAAATGTTCCTTATGTTGCTAATTGATCTCCATAATGTCCAAAGATATATTTAGTATCAAGTCTTTTTTTGGGAAAAAAACCTCTAGGTATATAGAAGATCATAAAGAAAAGTCCCAATTATTATTTTGGTTTGTGATTTAAATTTCACACCTGTTCTTAGATCTGGTATATTGTTAACTGTGTTTCTTTCAAGAAAATAATTATTCCATGTGAAGCATGTGCTAAAAGCACCAGTCCTTTGCAGTTTTTGGTATGTCAATATTTAGTCTGGTTACCAAATTTCTGACCTTGAAAGTGATAACAAGATTTTTGTATTATGCAAAACTTTAGCCAGTCTTGCATCATATCTGTGTATTGAGAAGGGTAAAATGCAAGTGAAATTTTTTTAGTCTTTCATAATCACCTTTAGTATTTTGTTTTAAAAAACTTATTTGGGAAAAAAAACCAAAAAAGCATTAGTTAGATCTCAATTAGTAAATTAAAGGTGAATAGACCATTTGTTAAAGTGAGCTTTAAATTTCTGTTATTACATCATTTTATCCCTAAAAGAGGGGGTGAAAGTAAATGGTCTTGCACTGTTCTTTTCCTCTTGAATTCTGCCTGGTCAATGTTTGGGAGAGGACACAGTGGATTAGAGAGTACTATAACCATCCTGAGGAATTAATGACATAACAGGGATTTTCCAGTGCCTGTGCACACTCCCAGGCACTTAATGTAGTAGAATAGACATAATCACTGATGCAAAGTGACAGGTTCTGGCTCCTCAGGCAAATAGAAAGGTCAGCAGTTCATATAAACAAACAAATTTATTTCTATAATGCTCTTTTCTGTCTGTATCGCTACCTCTGAATTGTAATATGGATAAAATAATAGAAGATATTATGTTATATAGGAAAGCAATTTCAGCTGTTTTCTTCAAGAAGGACAAGAAGGACGATCTGGGAAACTGCAGGCTCATCAGCCCAGCCTCAAGCCCTAAGAAGGAGCTGCTGACAGTTTGAGGCAGGTGATACTTGTACTCTGCTCGGCACTGCTGAGTTCTGGGTCCAGTTCTTGGTTCCCCAGTGCAATATATGGACTTCCTGGAGTGATTCCAGAGCAGAGCCACAAAGGTCATGAAGGTATGAGAGCATCTCACCTATACGGAAAGGCTGAGAAAACTGATAGTTTAACCTGAAGGCTAAAGAAAATAACCAGCAGGAGAGAAAAAAGTCTCTTCTCGTGGTACCCACTGACAGGACCAGACACAGTAGCTGCAAATTTAAAAACATGACATTTCACCCCATCACAATCACTTTTTTATTTTCCTGTAGGAGGGACTAAGTGCTAGAAAACATTGTCCAGAGAGGTTGTGGAGTCTCTATCCTTGGGGATATTCAAAGCCCACTGGACAGCCCTGGGTGACCTGCTCTAAGTGATCCTATTGGAGTAAGGGGGTTGGACTAGAAGGTCTCCTCAAGTCCATTTCATCCTCAACAATTCTGTGAAATGCTGCATGGGCATATATGCAGCACTTTCACAATGTATTTAAAGAAAGAGTTCTGTACTTTAACAAACAGACAAGAAACCAACCCATCTAGATTTAATACAACTTTCAGTGAATGCACAGCTTAATAAAATAAATCTGAATAGAGGGAATATCCCAGCAGACTTTGAATGAGCAGGCAAACAGAGAGGGTAAACTTTTAACATCTGATCTTTAGAAACAGCTTCCTTACACTGTTCTTGACCCTGAAACACGAATGCAATAGCCTTATGTAACACATTGCCATCCTAACTTCTACAGGACTCTGTGGAACAAAGCATTAGCTTTGTCATTTGACATTCTGTCAAAAGATAACAATAAAAATAAACAATGAAAAGCACCATAGCAGTATTTCAGGGAGCAAAACTTAGAGCTGTGATCTGCCATGTCCCTGCTGAATGTTTTGCTCACTAAGTTATAGAAATCACTGTCATCTGTCCCATGTCACCAATCCTCTGACTCTTACAGTCTTCATTCTGAAATAATTCAATTGTAGCTGCAGAAATAAGGCACAGCAGGTATCACTTTTCCTTGCCCATTCTGTTCCTCGTGCTGTAATTTACAGGTTAGAGTATTCCTTTGGCAAACAAAAGGTGAGATTTCACTCCTGAGGTAAACCAGATCTTCTCTTTTGAGTGAAAGTCTTAACCACTGGGCTTTAATACACTGTCACTGTTCTGAAAAGAACAAATCCAACTAACCTATGTCTTTCCCCTAAGGAAAGGAGTGTTCCAAAGAAAGCAAAAAAGTGCTTAAGCATGAATTCTGGATTTGTTTTCATGGAAAATGCCCTACTGCCTCTGTGAAAATTTTAATATCCCAGCATTTGGATTTTTACCTCTGAAAAAAATCCTTTCATTGAAAAAAAATCATACCACATACTAAAGAAGAGAGGAAAATATGCAGAGGATCTGCTTAATTATAGCAATTTATCTTTTTGTTCCAGTGTGTAAAGGGAATTTTTTTGAAGGAAAATGTATGTGGGAAAAGGAACTGCAAATAAAGAAAAATAAAATTGTTCTTCTGCCCACATGTCTTTCTTGTGAGATAGGCAAGGGAAGAGAAATTCAGATAAACGACCTTACATTCTGAGTACAACGGGATATTTACTCTTTCCTATAAGATTAAGACATATGTATAGTAAACTACTACTCTGTTGTGGCAATATCTTTCCTAACAAAAATAAAAGAGTCTCTGGCTTAGAAGGTGGAGGAAAATTCTAGCAGAGTGTCGGGAGCTAAACATCAGGCTCTGATTTATTCCATTTTCCCTAGTCTTTGAAGTCAAATAAAGAACAGTGCAGGACAGAGAGACTGGTGTTTACTTGTGTTTGCTTCTGTCTGATTGGTGTTAGGGGCCACTTCTAAGACTAAACAAAGATATCTGATTTAATTATTTTGTTATAAAAGAATGAACTTGCCACTTGATTTTTTTTCATTGGACTATATTACTTGTGGTGTAAAGTAAATCTGGGACACCAGTTTTTTCCTCTATCTGCCCTGAAAGCAGACAATGAGTTTTGTTTACTTGAAACTACTGGATGCTATTACTACTGGAAAGTGCCATCCTGGTGTATGTTTGTCAGAAAACTGTGCAGACAAATACGATATGCACTTCATATGAAAATAACGTAAAATAAATGTCTAAAGTGTTTAGCTACGTTAGAATCACACTGAGAGGTCAGAATTACGATATTTGATTATATGAAGAATATGTAAAAAGTGCGTGCTTGTGCATATTTGTTTGTATATGAGACTCACAGAACAGTCAAGGTTTGAAAGGACTCTGGAGATCAACTAATTCAACCCTGCTGCTTGGATTAGGGTCAGCTACAGCAAGTTGTTCATGGGCACTGATTATTCCTAAGAACAGACACTGAAACATCTCTGGGTAACTAGTTCCAGTGTCTGACCACTACCACAAGAAAAGGATTTTTTTTTTCTTTTGTGTTTAAATAGAATTTTGTGTATTCCATTTTCTGTCCACTGCCATTTCTTCTTTCACTGGATACCATTGAGAGTCTGGCTCCATCTTAGTTTCCTCCTTAGGTATTTATACACATTGAGCCCTCTCTTCTACCAGATGAACAATCCCAGCTCTATCAGCCTCTCGTATGTCGGATGCTTCAATCCCTTGGTCATCTTCGGGGCATTTTGCTGGACATACTGCAGGATGTTTGTGTTACTCCTGTACTGGAAGACTGAGAACTGAACACGGTACTCCACGTGTATCTCACCAGAGCTGAGTAAATGGGAAGAATCACCTCCCTTGAACTGCTGAAAGCTTCTGCCTAATGCAACCCAGGATGCTGTCGGCCTTCATGGCTGCAATAGAACATTGCTGGCTCATGGTCACCTTGCTATCTGCCAGGACTCACAGGCTTTTTTTAATTCAGTGCTGCTTTCCAGCATGAACATTAGGTAAAAACAGTTGTGTATATTTATCAGTCATTATCAGTCATTATTCAGACTGCTAACATTGCAGTTAACATATGCACCTGGAGATGAATACAGGTGAGTCAGTACTGAGCACACAGTCATAATTATGTCTGTAG
Source organism: Pardalotus punctatus (assembly GCA_013400915.1). Classification (NCBI taxonomy): domain Eukaryota; kingdom Metazoa; phylum Chordata; class Aves; order Passeriformes; family Pardalotidae; genus Pardalotus; species Pardalotus punctatus. The sequence continues at coordinate 108,465 of VZTX01023637.1, forward strand.
TAATATGCAAAAAATACTAGTGACCTTTTTTTTCTGGTTGTGAAATCTACATAGCTAAACTCTTTCAATGTCCAAAAAGAGGGTATTGGTGTTTCAGTACTTATTGGGAAAAAGGTCTTTCCTGTATTAAATAACAAACAAGGGATCCTTCTATTTAGAAGCATAGCAAAGTCATATGATATATATATATATATATATGTACACACATATAAAACAATGCTTGAAGGCTTTAATGAGATATCTTGCCTGGTAAATGCTGAATCACACTACTAAAGCAACACGAAATTCATCATCTGATATATTTATCTGATATATTCACCTGATAGGATTATATATAAAGAATACATATTAGCTCTGGACTTAGAAACAGCATGGCTGTGTCATCAAATGCTTCACACAGGCAAATTGAGTCTGCTGTCAGGGATTATATGATGCAAACAGACAATATTCAGTCCTCCATGAGGTTGTTGCCAGCTCTCTATGCCTGCACATGCATAAATATTTCCACCTGCTGAAGGAAAATTGAGCTCTGGAATATGTCAGATAGATTGGAAACTTACTGGAATGCAGAATGTGTTTGTGTGGTTAGGATTCGTACATTAGTAGTATGTACAGACTGAAATGGACATTGGTCAGGCAAAAACACTGCAGAGACTTTATTCAAATATTATTTGTGCTACATAAAAAGGGAAAGAAAAAGAGGAAGGAAGGAAGGAAGGAAGGAAGGAAGGAAGGAAAACAGTTTAAAGAAGAGGCAAATAGGCCAGTCTGCATGCACATGANAGGAAGGAAGGAAGGAAGGAAGGAAGGAAGGAAGGAAGGAAGGAAGGAAGGAAAACAGTTTGTAATTTTGGGGGGGGGGATCCTAATTGCAGTGTTCATCAAGCAGTAAAAAACCCAGCCATTCCTTAGCAGAAATAACCAATGTCTAAAGTGTAGACTGGAAAATAAATAAATAAATTCAATCATGCACTAATTTGGTAAAAAGTTTGCCCAGGAAGTCATCTATTCCATCCTTTGCTCAGAGAAAGTGCAATTAGATCAGTATGCTTAGCCAGTGTTAAATCTTGGTCACCTTCAAAGATCATAACTAAATGGGAGCTCGACAGATAGTTACTGCAGAAATGAGTCAAAATCCCATCTAATCAAGGAAGATCTATCTACATCAATAAAATCTGAATCACATCCTTACCAGGGAATAGGAAACAATTGTGATAACCTGAGTATATCAGGTGTGTAAGGATTTCTGCTTAGCGACTAGTCAACATTAAAACAAAGAGGGGAAAGAAAAGGACCAGGAGAAACAGCAAAGGAAAATAATAAATAAAATATTAATGGCTGGAGATAAAAGATAATAAGAAAAATGAAATGCTTTGTGTTGCTGATTTCTGGGCTACTGAGGAACACATTCATTCATGGATAGGCTTGATGGCATTCAACCTTAATTCTGTAGCTGATAAGGCAAGCAAAACAAGATCTTCATGGGTCTCACGGGAAAGCATTCACTTACTATGGAATATTTGAAAAGGCATGTGGAATTGTGCAAAACCTATCATTGGATTTTTACTGGAAGGGTCAGAGATAAGGTAAGGGAGGTACAAGCCTGAGTGACTGAAGAGAATCACTATAGAAAAGGTCACCTGTGTGCAAGCCAGCAGCTGGTAAGGCTGTTTGTCCTGCATTTTATAGTCTGTCCGCTCTTCTGTTAAAACTTATTCCAAGCTGCTAGCTGTGCAATGTTAATGTCTAATATGTATTAGTCTGTGTCAGAGATTCATTAGAAAATTTCAGGCTGGAGTAGCTGAGAAGTAGGTTAAACCATCACCTGGAAAGATTAATTTTCAAGTACTCAAAAGATACTTAAATAGAGAGTCAAATACGAAGTAGTGAATGAGGTGAACAGAAATAACTCTTTCAGGGGGAGAATAGGGGGAGGACGAAGAGGCAAGAGAGATAGAGAGAGAAAGAGCGGGAAGAGTACAAAGTTTATTTTAGGTGCCTTGAACGTGACATGCCAATTCATCCATCCCAGTGTGACCTTTATTCTTCCACCACAGTATTCTGCTGCTTCAGTGTAGAGTTTGAAGCACGATAGATCTCAGTCTTTTCCCTTTTCTGCTTCCTAGCAAAGCCTTCCCATTTCACGTTGTCTAACTGAAATATATTCTTGTCAGTGATTAATTTCACCATATTTTTGCCAGCCCATTATTCTTGTTTGTGAAGATAATTTTAAATTCTAGCCCTGTCTTGCTCTTAAATTCCAATAACTATACTCACTCTTCAATCATATTTCTCATTATTAACAATATTCAATTATATTCAGCTCTGAACAGATGTCAGAAAAACCATGAGCTCTACCGGATGTCTCCAATTCTAACAATAAATACGGGTTGGGGCTTAATGAAGCTGGAGACTGGTAGGGCCAGCTATCTTAACAAACACTGCTGGAGTAGAAGAAGAGGTAAAACTTATCGACAAAATATCCCAAGCTATAAAGTTTTGTGTATTATCAATTGTTCTGGCTTCTGAAATTCCTATGTTTGTGCTCTATACTTGTTCTCACTACTGCAGTACAGTTTTTCATACCTATGTATTGATCATGAATGAGGAAAAACAGTGTGTTCCTTTTTAATACTGGTATAATTAAAAATTCCAGGTTTCGGAATGGGAGATTGGGACTGTAACACTATTATGATTTTTCTAAGTCTAGGAATTTGACCTAGTAGCTTTTCCTATCAGTCTCTTCTCAGCAGAAAATCTGCAGGATAAATATGTTCTGTGCTGAATGGGTATGTGTTCAAAAAGCATCTGCTTGACTTTATCAGATTGTCAGTTTTCAGGATGAATAAATATATCTGGAGAAGATCTTAGATATAAAAGTGCAACACCTATTTAAAATAGTTGAACATTTAAAATTCTGAATGAGAATTGCTGTATTCTGTCAAGTTTTGAAACTCTGGTGCTCTCTCTTGGATTTCCCAAAGGGATGATGGCTTCTTTTGAAATAGTTATCTTTGTCATAGATGGAGGAGACTAGAGTACCATTCCGAGGCAGTTTAAAAAGCCCAGCCCCAGAAGATGCCTTGCTCAATGTGACCTGACAGCCATTTGGAAGGCAAAAGTAGAATGCTGCTGTTTAGCTCTTCTAAGTACCAGTAAATTTTTTTAATTGATTTTCTGTCATACTGCTTACTTTCTATAAAGTTAACTGTGACATCTTACAAACTAGACATCACGATGCTTTATTGTTGCACCCATCAACTCCATCCTGGAAATATTTTTTGAACTATGATTGTAAGTACAATATTACTCCTTATTAACAAAAGTAAATGAAATCTCTATATTACCTGACCAGTGTAAAAATCTGCTGAAATTATAGGATACATCAAGGTCTAACAGCCTTTCAGTCAACAGTAGACCTTGGACTTATTGGGTGTGAAGACAGAGCCCCTGCGAGGTTCATTTTATCTCACCTCTCATTTGGTAGTCCTCCTTCCTGACACTGGGGTTTTCAATGGTTTCTTCTTTTTGTTTTCCTAATGGTGAAAAAGGGACTGAATATGCTTGCAATTGTTGTTTTTCCTTTTTAGACTGACTTTAGAGTATTAACTTTTTTTTTTTTAGAATTAAGCTTAAGAAGATTACAAGATTATTCTAATGCCTAAAAGTCTGACACAAAGTGTAGAACAACCTAAATCAATCTGTATTTCCAAAGTATGAAAAGTTTTCTGTAGAAGTATGACAAATAGAATTAGAAAGTCATAGAATTTTTTAAGTTGGAAAAGACTTCTAAGATCATTGAGTCCAAAAAATTAGCCCAGCACTGCCAAGTCCACAACTAAACTCTGGCCTCAAATGCCACATCTACAAGTATTTTAAAAACCTCCAGAGATGGTGATTCAACCACTCACCCAGGCAGCCTGTTCCAATGCCTGATAACCCTTTCCATGAAAAAATTTTCCAAATATCCAATTTACCCTGGCCCAACTTGAGGCCATTTACTCTTGTCCTACCATTTTTCACTTGGGAGAAGAGATTGACCCCCATCTTGCTGCAACTTCCTTTTAGGCAGTTTTAGAAAGTGATAAGGGCTCCCCTGAGCCTTCCCTTCTCCAGGCTAAACAGCCCCAGGTCCCTCAGCTGCTCCTCAGCAGACTTGTGCTCCAGACCCTTCACCAGCTCTGTTGCCCTTCTTTGGATTCCCTCCAGCATCTCAATGTCTTTGAGGGGCCCAGAACTGAACACAGGACTTGAGGTGTGGCCTTACCAGTGCCCAGCACAAGGGGAAAGTCACTGTCCTGGTCCTGCTGACTACACTATTGCTGATACAGGCCAGGATGCCACTGGCCTTCTTGGCCACCTGGGCACTCCTGGNTCTTGCTGCAACTTCCTTTTAGGCAGTTTTAGAAAGTGATAAGGGCTCCCCTGAGCCTTCCCTTCTCCAGGCTAAACAGCCCCAGGTCCCTCAGCTGCTCCTCAGCAGACTTGTGCTCCAGACCCTTCACCAGCTCTGTTGCCCTTCTTTGGATTCCCTCCAGCATCTCAATGTCTTTGAGGGGCCCAGAACTGAACACAGGACTTGAGGTGTGGCCTTACCAGTGCCCAGCACAAGGGGAAAGTCACTGTCCTGGTCCTGCTGACTACACTATTGCTGATACAGGCCAGGATGCCACTGGCCTTCTTGGCCACCTGGGCACTCCTGGTTCATGTTCAGCCACTGTCACCAGCACCCCCAGATCCTTTTCTGATGAGCAGCTTTCCAGCCACTCTTCTCCAGCCTGTAGCACTGCATGGCATTGTTGTGATGCAGGTGCACGACTCAGCACTTTGCCTTGTTGAACATCATATGATTGGTCTCAGCTCTTCCAGCCTGTCTAGATCCCTCTTGTAGAGCCTTTGAATTAATTTAAATGAAATAGAAAGAACAAAAATTGCACTTCTCCTGGAGAAAAACCATAGTTTCAGAGTCAACTCAAGAATTCTTAAGAGCCCTCACAGAACATGTTAACATTAGCTTAGGAGACCTGCCAGGTACTGCTATGTTGGTGTCACACATGATGGAATGCTAATTCCAATAGATCTAATGTCTAAACAAACACACTAAACCAATGTACTGATGGGAGGAAAACACAGCTGATTAAACATGACACATAAATAACAATATGGAGGTAGAAATTAAGCTAAGCAGATAAAACACAAAATGTTTACTGTAATGTGTTACTGAAAGATAGCAAAGCACTAAATAACAAGTGAAAAGCTTAAAAATAAATTTAAGTTCAATAATGTGTTCATCCTGGCGATTTCAGGAAGAAAAACAATAACATAAGCTTTCAAAGTCAGGCTCAATGGACTTTGGAATGTAAGCACAAGGGAGGTATCCTGTGCAGAAACCCACTCCATCAGAAACAAGTAAAAGCATCTCAAGTGTGGAGAGAGAAAAGGTTATGAATCTGTACTTAAAGGTACCATGAGACTGATAAAGTTATCCTAACAATCACAGAAAGGTTTTCTCCTTGAAGGGCAGACATCTCTCTTCCTCATAAAAATATGTCCAAAGATCTGTTCACCTTGAGGTTCTGAGAGATCCTGTTTATAAAACAGGAGATTTGTGACATTTCTGCCTGAGTTGCATAGACAAACTTTCACCATTTGGGTAGATAAGAATTAAAAAATCCCCAAATGTATAGGATAGAATGATTTAGGTATGAATCAATCACTATTGTGCTGTCACATAGATATGCACTGCAAATTCAGACCCCAGATCTGCCAAGTAATTACTGCACATCTTGGGACTGTCCATTAACACTCATAGGTATTGCTAAGTTTCTCATTTATGTCATGACTGGTTGTGAGATTTAGATGAGTCTTGGTTCAAATCCATATTTTTCCCCAAGTTTCTAGATTTTTGTGTTTGTTAGGCAAATTTATGGCTGGAAGGGCTAACAGACTTATAGCCATAAAGAGTTCTATGCTATCTGATATGCAATGTTGAATTCTGTAAATTATGGTCTGTTTTTTCTAACCTTCTCTAACAACAGTTGCTTTAGCTTGAGAAAGATTTTTAGCATTATAAAACTTTATATAATATCTTTATGTGGTTTATTACTAATATTTCTAGCATGAAAAAGCACTACATATTTTTGTAGTCTTATTCTATAAGTAGAATATCAACATTTTATATATGTATACGTATGTACATATATATATATGTATATTTATATTTTATATATGTATAACAAATCTGACAAGTTTCCACAGAATTGCTTTCATGCTTTGAAAAGAGAGAAAAAATCACTGAATTTTGTTCCAATGTGCAGATAGTGTTACTTATTTGTTTGTTTTGAAGCATTTATATGGCTACTGGGAATTCCTGAGGAAATAGAGAATCAAAACATTTCATAAAATTTAACATGAAAAGTTATCCTACTGGTGCATTATTTGGCTTTGTTTTTCATCGTTCTCCTATTTAAAAATGTGCTCACTTAGGTTAGCAACCAAACTGCAGAAATTACAAAAAGGAATAAATAACTTAATTATAAACAGTATTCTGGAAATTATTTATGCGGCTCTTCAGCTAATACTAACAAACTACAAAAGCAAAAAATAAACAAAAAAAAACTTAGGATCTGTTTGTAAATTATTTGTTATGCAAAAAACAGACAAAACAACAAATATTGCTAATAATGAATTTTTCAGTTATAAAAATTCCAAGCTGAAAAATAATGGTTGCAAAATCATGTTTACAGAGAAAAACTTTAGAAAGGTCAACATGCAAAGTGGAAGTTAATTGGACAAGGAACACCAGAAATGGTGTTTATTGTTAATCTTCTATTCTCTTTCCTTGAAGACAATCTTATTTCGCAGTGGTTTCCATGATACAGAGTTTATGCTCTCTTGTACAAAAGAAATAGATCAGTTTTTTTCAATGTCTTTAAAATATTCCTGATAGTAATGTACATACATGCAAGCTGGTGATAAACCATGTGTCAGAGACAGAAAGATTGATGCCTCAAGACATTTGGAGTGTAGGGAAGGGGAACGTTTTGGCCTTGCCCTGCTGAGACAGTGAACTGCCCACAGCCCCAGCCCAGAGTTGGCATCCCAGCCTGGCAGCGCTGCCAGTCATGGCACACCAGAGGCAGTGCTCCAGTCTCACCTAACCCAGCTCCTGAGTGACAAGTGATGGGAAGTGCCACCTAGGAGAAGTGCCCATAAGGGCCAAGGGGTGTTTAAGCCCAAGCATGAGGTCAGTACATGTCTTGACCCTACCTTCCTCTTGGAGTTTCTATCTGAACTCTGGAAACCAGGAGTTGGTATCTATATGTGTGCTTTTCTGTATCTTTTCTGTCTTTCTGTCTTTCTTCTAATTCCCTTTTCTTGGAACAGTTTGAATAACTTAACATCAAATGGGTTTAAAATTTGCTAAGTTGAATGGGCTGTGAGAAGTGTCTTGTGATGATTGGATGTGGTACTAAATCTTTTGCAAAAGTTCCCATATTTTTCTAAAGTTTGGCAGTAAACTTTTGTCTTGTTTTGACCTACTGAGAGTATCTGGTTGGTATTTCTCTATTGCATTTTTACCCAGAGTATGAGGACCATCATAACCCCTTTCAAAAGCTCTTTTAGCAAATTGACTGGGGCCTTACACCATGTGCATGAGTTAAATCTTTTCTCTTTTGTTCAGTGTAGTTTTTTTTTCAGAGAATTTTGGCAAGGACAAAAAATTCAACTAGGCCCTCCAGTGGATTAAGAAAACTAATTTTTTTTAATCTTGCATTTTGCCTTCCATTCCTTCTTGCATCCCTATAAAATCACATCAGGAAGAAAACTCAGATGATATCAGTACATTTTTGTTAAAAATTATAACTCCTGTATGAACTAATGCATGACTTCTACAAATGCAATTACAGTTAATGAGAAAATCTTGCCATTATGAAAGTTCACTTTTTCCATGACCCCTCAGGAGATACCCAGTAAAGTGTCCTTCCTTATGGGTGTTGTAATGGGAATTGTGATAATTTTTGTATGAGGAGTTTGGAATGAATTGTGTTATTCACAAACTCACGTGGTTCAGGATCTCACCATAAATTTATCTTGTTTTCTGGGGAATCTGAGACCAGTCCATCTTCTGCACAGAGGACAGATGACAGCTGCTAATGCAGCTGAGTTCTAATGATGCATTTTATTGCCATTTTTTAAAAAGCTTCATCTCTAAATCTAGTGCTTACCACTTTGGGTTTTATAACTTTATCATTCCTTCTTCCCGAGCTTTTATTTTCATTGCTAATATTTTGATGTTCAGTATAATGAAACTGTATTAGTACATTCTTTAATCTTTGTCTATAATCTCAGGCGAAATGCATGCACTGTCTAACAGGCTGTTTGAAAGGATATGTTCTGCCTTAATGTAATAACCAGCACAGCATCCTATAAAATTAGCGCCCTAGGAAGAACATTCTTACCTTTTACCTTTTCCATGAATATGTATTGCTCGTGCTGAAATAAGAATTAGGGATATCACTTCTAAGTTCCTTAAGTTTTTAAAAAATGAGCCTATGTATGAAGCAGATCAGCTGGTTTGCGAACTGCTCCCTCCCATCATTTCACATGGGTTGTGACCTCCAGCCATTGGACATCACAGTCTATTTGCATCTTCCTTCAACTGGGCATCAATTCTGAAAATACATATCTACGTATGCGTATTTAAGGACTTTCATTGTCCTGTTAGAGATAACTGTGTTATTCACATGGACAATTAAACCTATGTGTGTTCTTAAGCCACTGGCATAACTGCTTAAGGTTTGTAAGATGATTTTTCCAGGCTCTGTTTCACATATATTATACAATGAAAGAAAAAAAAACAAACCCCAAACATAAAAAAATAGGTCAATTTTTTTTAATAATTGTGACACTTAACTATGATGTGCACTGAAACTTAAAATATTTGTAACACAGTTCAAAAAAAAAAAAAGGTTTACAAAATTAAATTTACTCCCATGTCTGATGTTCATTGCCACAAGTTTCCAATCCCAAAATCTTCAGAAGAATGTGCAGTAAAACTTTATACAGACAGCTGCATTTGGAGGAACTGTTATTAATGTCATTATCATCTTTATCACTATTATTAAATTTGTTGTTACCCAAGAAGTAGCATTGCCTAACTTCATTAAGTGAATATTTGATATTTGAAAGCAAATATAGCTTTTGGAAGCAAATAGTGGAAGCAAACTTTTCTATACACTGATGTTTCTTGCAACATACATGCTGATCCTTGGAGCAGTATGGTCTCCATTTCATGTTGGAGAGGCCTGATGTGAAAGTCTCTAATTTTAACTTGGAAACTAAATAGCAGCAAAAACATAAAACTAAATATATCCCCTCACAGTGCAATAAAAAGATAGATAAACTATTTATAAATGAAAGTATAACTGTGACATATTAGCCATATGTCACTGCATGGAAAGCTTAAAGCGTAAAACTTTATAGCCATTATCTCTTCAGCAGAGGAGTTTAGCCAGAGCAAAAGATTCATGAGAAACAATCACTATGTTAATTTTTATCTTAAAATATACTAGAAAAAATTAAAACCAAGCCACTAAGTATTCTGATTAATTTTATGAATAAAACTATATTTATTAAGAAACATTTTGAAAATAACAAGACTTTTCAGTACTCCCAAATACTACCAGCAGTATTTTGACCAAGATTAAATTCTCTGTAACATGAATAATTTACACATCAGTGAGATTTTAAAATAGTTTTCTGTCTCAGTTCAGAAAGGCCCATTTTCACTGTTTTGAGACTTGCTATATAATGCCATTGACACTTTTATTTTGTAATTTGAATAATACAGCATAGGGATCGTGTGCTGGTTAAGCCAGAAATAACTGCATTAGTTGCTGGGGGATTTCCCAAGAGGTGATGTGGCTAATCAAGGAGATCTGCTACCTTGGATCTGACAAAAACACACAGCACTCAAGGTTAAAATAGAGAAGCACACGCTGACATCCTTTCTTAGTTGGACCTCTCATTCTCGCAAATGAGAACCTTGAGATCATAAAATGGAGAAGTGTCTGTGATTTCAGTTGCAAAGAGATTTGTGAGCTTCTGTTTCTCATGTTGAGGAAGTGTTACTGTCTGATGTTCAGTGAAGATAGCTATCATATTGACATTTAAATTATTTAACTTTCCAGAATAAGCGGTTGTTCTTTTTTTTAATGTGCTTCAACAAAAATTTAAAATACATCAAGGATCCACTTCATTAGCATTTCCATGCAATATCTCAGTGACAATAATGCTTAATTCTTATTCCTCTAGAGTATAAATAGAAAAAAAAAGAATTATTACTTTCATAAAATGATGATGGCAGTCAATTTGGCTTACACAGGTGATTTTTTGTCCATCAGCAATCATTGGTGCAATCCTGATAATTTATACATTTGAGGCAAATTATCAGCCAAGTGGAAAAGTTTGAAGCAATGTTTGGGTTTAACTGTAATATCAATGATTTTTGTAAATATGTATTTATGGATATCTACAGATATACTTAATGTCAGGGCATGTTTCTGAGGTAATACCAATTCTTAGTAAAACCTGTTCTGTTTCTTCAGAATCATTCAGGCTCAGTGCTTGGAGATTTTTAATTATAAATTTGTGAGAAATTTGTCATTATTTGCGTCCAAATGGTGAAAAAATAGTAATAAGGGCACAGTATTTAATTTTTCCCTTCAAGTCTTCAAACATTAAATTCTAAAGTGAAAAGGATTGCACTGAAATATTATAATATAATTATATCTCTGTCCTTATCAAATTTAATGGATACAAATGAATTAACTTGTCTGAGCATTAAGGAAATTAACCATTTTGTAAATGCTTTCACTTTAACATGAAAGTGGAACAAATATTAAGCGGCAGAGTACATACCAATCTTTTTCCCCCTGAAGTTATGCCAGAATTGATCTTAAATTGTTTAAAGAAAGCAAATTTGCTCATCCAGTCCTTGTGTTACCAGTTCAGATCTTCAGTGAATACATTCTTTCTGAAAACATAAGAACTGGAAATGTTATTTGCAGATTCTTATGTGAAATTTATGGTGATCAGACTTTGTTATGGAACATTAACATTCCCTGCTCTTTTTGTATCAAATATTATGCAAAATTCAGTGTTTCAAGTGCACAAGAACATTTTCTGTTGATTCAGTTCACAGATTTTTTTTATGCAAAGGCTTCTTCTGCCCAAGGGCAAACCTTACAGAAAATTTTCTGCCACACGTTTCTTGTTCTTCAAACAAATCTGAGCAGAAAAATCATAATGTGGTAGAAAACAGCCAAGGAACCACGAATAAGAGAATTTATTATTCATATTTCAAAATAAAAGTTTTTAACTCATATGGCGGTTGCCACACCTTGTTCATGTGCAAACTAAAAGTACAGGAAAACGTACCTACAAAAAGTAGTTAAATTTAGCCCATACTGAGATATTTTTAGTCAGCTCCTCATTTATTTTCATTACTTGTAGGCAAAAAAGTGGTCTTCTTAATCTGCATTTGTGATTTTTTAATCACCCTTGGTGTAGCAAAATGCAGCTGATGCTCTGCCACTACTTCTTTGCTCTCTGAAAAGTTTGTTTTCAGTATGAGATATAATTAATGTTATCTACATTTTTCCTTTAATTGCAGGGGTCTATAGAAGCAGTCACTCTGTATACTAACTGGCAAGGTTCTTTTTCTAGTTAGCAAACAGAGGCAAGTGGTTTCCAAGGTCCAGAGGAAAACCTACTTTTATGGAAATGATGGCTTCTGCTATTAAGGCTCACTAGGAATGGTATCTTAGTTTAGCATTCCAAGTGGGCAGATTCTAGCCAAGAAACCTGTGCTCCTCATATCTGCCTCCTGCTGAAATGATCAATGCCTTATTTGGAGTTGGAATGAATCTTCATATGGGGTTTCTAAAGAATTTTAGAACGGTTTCGTGTTATGGGCAGAGCCATCAGTTGGCAAAAAAATGAAGACAAGAAAGCAAAGTTTGTAAGCACACAAAAAACTGTTTTATTTACTAAGTGTATATCTGCTATCTCCCTTGTCCAAAAGTGTGCTTCTGTTCCTGTTAGATTGACAAATACCTTTTGTTCTCAATCAGATTATCTAATAAGTACATCAAACCATATCCTCTGCCAACCATATTGGTTAAATATTAACCACCTGTCTATATCCACACTTCCCACGTAAAATGCCTGATTAATTTCCATGTAAGAATAGAAGATTATAAATTCACAGGACAAACGAGACGGTAGCTTTCTTTCAGTTTTTAATAGATTTAAAAGTAATATTTTGGTTCCTACCAATTCACTAGGCAGAACCACACACGTATAATGTATTCACTGATGAATAAATGATTGGAGACAGAGTTTAATATTACATGAAAAGACATAAGGCATCTCAAGAAATCCATATGGAAATGGAAGTACCACGTTGTTTAAATACTATTGTATATAAGGGATTTTCTTTCATGTTTACTTACTTGAGGATGATATCTTTTATTTCTAATTTTTTGTATACATAAACACTGCTTGATATGCCAGTACAAGTGTTAACGTATTATGGCTTAATACTACATGGAGAGCAATTACTTGTACCAATGTATATCTGATTGAGAGGACTTTGCCTTAGCATAACTGGGTTTTTGTCTGAACTCTTCATAATTCACAGAGATTGAATTGTCCAAAATCTTATTGAAGAGGAATATACCACATAAATTTATAATGGCCACATGGATCTTTTTATTGCAATCTGAATTGATTCCTGCCAGCAGTGTAAGGATCAGATTTTTTCTGATCTGCTCAGTGGTATCAGATGATTTATCCACATCAGAACAAATAAGTGACTTTGATTCAAACTTTTCTGTTCTGTTTCTACAGACACACAGTGCAGCTGATGCTGCTTATTTCTTTTGAAGTGACTTTCAAGAGGAACCCTCAAAGTTTAATGACTGTACCATCCAAACCTGACTAGGATTTTGACTGACAGTGAGACCCTACCTGGAGTACTGCATCCAGCTCTGGGGCCCCAGCACAGGAAGGACACTGAATTGCTGAAGCAATTCCAGAGGAGGCCACCAAGATGATCAGAGGGAAGGAGCACATGAAGAAAGACTGAGAGAATTGTATTTGTTTAGCCTGGGGAAGAAAAGGCTTTGGGGTGACCTAATTGCAGCATTCCAGTACCTGAAGGGAGCTTACAAGGAAGATGGAGAGAGGCTCTTTACAAGAACATGTAGTGACAGGACAAAGGTGAATGGCTTCAAACTGAAAGACAGTAGGATTAGACTAGACATTAGGAAAAAAAATCTTTACTAAGTGTGGTGAGGCGATGGAACAGGCTGCCCAGAGAAGCTGAGGATGACCCATGGATAGAAGTGTTCAAAATCAGGCTAAATGGAGCTCTAAGCAACCTGATCTACTGAAAGGTATCCCTGTCCCCAGGCCATTCTATGATTCTATCACAGGTAATTATCTTTATGTTACACCAGCAAAGGTATATGATGGCACATCCTGCAGCAAAAGGAGTCTGGATTCAATGACTCTTGCCTTCCTCTATTCCTTCAATATTTATTCCAATAAACTACATAATTTCTTATAGCTAAAAGTGAAAACAGCCTGAGAAGAAGAGGCCAATTTCAGATCTATTTCTCTTAAGTGATTGTCCTGGTTCTGGCCAGGACAGGGTTCAGTTTTTGCAGGAGCCATGAGAGGCTATGGCCAGGACTCAATGGTTATTCAGTACCACCACACAGTCATTAAGGGGGATGGGGGAAAGGGACTCTCCCTTCCAAGGAACAGGGACTCTTTCCAGTCCAGAAAAAGTTTATTGTTGCAGGCTCCGCAGTGAGCATTTATGCATGTGAAGAATTCTCTCCTTTTGTACACTGTTGTTACTAGTATTGTGGCTGTCACTGCTCATTTTCTGATCTCATTGCTGTTTCCAGTAAATTGTTCTTATCTCAGCCCATGATCTTTGCCTCTTGTGCCTCCAATTCTCAACACAGCAAGAAGGGGAAGGGGAAGAGGGAGCAACAGGGAGCAGCATGTGGTTTGGCAGAATCTTGGTGCAGGCACTGAGTTGGGGAGTACGATTCCAAAACTCCATCAGTGACCACATCAATAGGCTTGAGGCACACATTCTCCCATTATCTTTATCTACTAATTTTTCAGTTTTTCTAATCAGAAGGAAATGGCTTCAGTAGTAGTGGTGTAGAGAAACCTGTCTCTACTTTTCCCCTAAATCTGTAAACTAGGATACAGGGCACTTTTGGAAGGTATGAAGAGCAAATTAGAAAGTCTCAGACAGAGTAGGGAGTAAACCTTAGTCTTTTAGCTCCTGATTCCAACCTGTATGTAATGGTGTAGCAACTGTTATTTCAGTCACTGGTGCCACAGGGTTTTAGGTAAATCTGGCTTTGACAAGCAGAGGTCAGAGTGTTGTCACTCATGGCAATCCCATTGAAAAGCTGTGATTTGCAGATCCAGAAAAGTCCTTGACTTGAGGAATCTGTTGCTCAGCCAGCCCACACAGGACTGAAATCCTTCCTGGTATTTGAAAAAACAGAATTTAAGTACTAAGGGAACTTGAATGAAACTTTATTAAGTTATTGGATTGTGCATGATCTTGCAAAATCTATGATGTAAACATAGCCCAAGTGATTTGGTCATCATGTTTCTTTATGACCATACTTTGTGACTGCTTAAAGTAACAAATTTCTCCTTTTGAACCAGGACACACATTTAACCATCCCACCATGAGGATATAATAGCATTTGTCATCAACTTCTCATCAAAAATAATGATTTCTAGTCAGGTTTGATTAGGGGAAAAATATAATTAAAAATATTTATACTTAATAAGACAAAACTCATTGTTTATATCTCTGAATCTGGTTATACAAACACAAATCTATAAAAAAGTAACAATAATAAATTCTTGGAGGTTTAAAGCTATGAGTGGCAGAAGAGTGCAAAAACCTCTCTGATGCTCAGGGGTTTTGCCACTTTTAGTATTTCAGTTATTAGATTGGAGACTGCTCCCTGCAGCAGAAGAGAGAAATGCATGGTATTTATAACACATACACAACATTACAGTGTTTAAAGGGGTGCTTTAAAAAAAAAAAAAAAAA
>VZTX01023637.1:123740-172882 GCA_013400915.1 Pardalotus punctatus
AAAAAAAAAAAAAAAAAGAGGAAAAGTCTTTTTATCTTCTTTCCTTCTTGTGCTGGAGACAAACAACCAGTTTACTAAGACTGAAACATAAATCACCCTCAACAGCAAATGACTGGTTTTGCTTTCCAATCAAATCCATACAAACATCAAACCTATTTTTTTAACAGAAAAACCTTGTGGAGGCATTATTTTCTTTGTAATGCTTACTTAGCTTATGAAAAGAAGATTTATTCTGTTTTACCAAGAGACTGATGCTTGTATTATCCTTCCTAGAAGACTTATATTTCACTGATGATATAATATTATCTCTTAGAATGGAATCAATGCTATCCTATCCATGAAGTTACCATACGAGTGCATGTTTATTCATTTCAACTAGAAATATTTTGGGACAATACACTGAAAGTTCCACATAATTAAGGGAGTTTATTCTGTTTATTTATAAATGTCTAAAGAGATGTTAATATATAAACGAGGTACTAATGTATTACATTTTAAAATATATATATCTATTTATATATATAAATTTTTAAATCTATATATATATTTATATTCAAATATGTTAGGTGTTGCATAAATGAGCAAAGATCTTAGAGTAATTTATATTCATCTTAGTGGCCAGTGTGTTCCTGATGCTCCAATTGATGTTCAATGTCCCTCATGCTTTCCATAGGCATTCATTTTTTGTCTTTCTGTAAGGCCATTTTACAAGGTTGTCAGTATTTCAACCCATGCTAGAGGAGGACTAAAACTGACACTGGTTGCAAAGGGTGCCGGGGAATTTCTGTATAATGTATGCATCATCCAGCAAATTTAGCCCAGGGATATACCTGTACTACACCATTTGTCTAGAGGGCAATTTCCATTCTAGTGTTTTTATTTTTAACTTTTTACAAAAGTTGGTTAAATATAAGCATTTCATGAAGTAATGCCTGGAGGTTCCTGTCAGTCTTTATTGTGTCACCTTTTAAGCCTGAAATAATTTTTTGAGTTAAGACTTAGTGTTCTTTTCAATAAGCTTCACCTTCTGTTTTGAAACAGTCAGACTGAGAATAAATAGTTGCAGTTGATGAATTTTCAGATCTCTCACAATTTTATCATGCAAAATAACAAAGAATATTCAAATCTATGCTTCTCTTACTTATTAATTACCTTTCCTGCACTGATGAATGATTTAATTATGAAGTTTTAAAATATTTTCTGACCTCTACCAAGAACATGACTGATCAGTGTTTGCATAAGTTCTTAACATACTTTCAAATACACTGTTTTCTACCTGAAATATTCTGTGATGAGATTTGTCAAGTGATTCCCTTACTCTCATGTGTTATGGGGTTTGGGATAACAAATTAAAATTCACTTTAAATCTTGCTACTTAATTGCCTTTCATTGTGGGTTTTGTGTGTTTTGCAACAATGTCTAACTTCTAAAAGATAATTAACATGGCCCAGTTTTACCCTGGGATTTACTGGTGACACAAATAATGTAATGTAAAACTGTAATTACTTGATCATCTAGTAGAAAATAGAAGTACCAAAAAGTGTTCAAGGCTAAGTTGGATGGGGCTTTGAGCATCCTGGTCTAGTGGAAGGTGTCCCTGCCCATGGCAGAGGGTTTGGAACTAGATGATCCTTAAGGTTCCTTCTAATCCAAACCATTCTATGACTCAGTGATACATAGAATCTAAGAAACAATTATTTACACTTTTTCTGGACAACAAAGTCTACCTGCAGGATTGATAGCAAAGTCAAACTTGTGCTAAAGTCACATTCTTTCCCCTCAGAAGAGATTTGTTCCTGTATGTCTTTTGCAATTAGGTAGCAAGTACAAATGTATAAAACATAAATCTTCTGATTTTCTTTCCCACAGATAGCTTTCTGTAATCATCTTCTCTGCATTGTTTCCTCTTAAAATCCTCTAAGGGTTCCTCAGCTCTGCTGTCACAAAGATTAGTATCTTTACAGATGCATTAAGCATTAAGCAATAGTTGATTGACAGTGTAATCCACATTTTTATGTGATTGGGTGGCAGTGTTCAGGAGTATGTCTGTTAGACAGAGATCAGTGATAAATCTCACATTTTCAGTCTTGATATTTAGCCTGGGAAATTGACTCTGCTTCTTCTGTACCCAAGGGTACATTTTTAAACTTGATTCAAGTTTTGAGGAAATCTTGTTAATCACTTTGAGCTCCTCCTGTGTGTATCATCATAAGAGGCTTTTGGATTTCAGGGTTTTGCTTGATTTGTTATGTTAACAATGTATAAAAAGTGAATAGTAATATGCATTATCATCATTATTTTTAAAAATCCTGCTTTATTCCTTTATTCCTTGCAACGGGACAAACCTAACCAGATTGTGAATATATCCTTGTTTGTAACTGGTACACCAGCAAGATATATTAGTGTCAGGGATGACTACAGTGTGTCCTACAGTTATGTATGTTAAGAACTTCTTCCTCACACACATTGGTGATCATGGATGGTATAGATGGCTTAATAAGGTAACTAAACACACCATATTGTGCTATGGAAATATTTAAAATAAAATAATGTTTTTCCCACCGGAAAGGTCAAACATTTAAATTTTGTAGGCAGATATACAACAAAAAAACCCAAATTCTGCATCTGGAAAAGAGTAACACTGGGAACAAGTGTAAGTTGAAAGAGGAGTGGTTGGAGAGCAGCCTTGCAGAAAGAGATCTGGTGGTGCTGGTCACCAGCAAGTTCAGTATGAATTAAAAGTGTGTCTCTGGCAGCTGAGAGGGCAAATCACATCACTGGATCTACCAAACAGAACATCACCAGCCGATTCAAAGGTATGATTATCCTGCTGTATTCAGTGTTCATGAAGATTCACCATGACTCCTGTGTGTAGTTCTGGACCCCACAATTTAAGAAGGGTGTTAAAGTACCCAAATGTGTCCAGAATAGGGCAAGAAAGCTGGTGAAAGGATTAGAAAGAATGTATTATGAGAAGTGACTGAGGACTCTGTCTAGTCTGGAGAAAAGGATGCTCAGAGGTGACCTTATTGCTCTCTGCAGTTTCCTGAGGAGGGGAAGTGGTGAAGTAGGTGGTGAGTATTTCTTCCTGGCATCCCATGATAGGACACGTGGGAATGATTCAAAGTTGCATCAGGGCAGGTGTAGACTGGACATTGAGAAGCATTTCCCTATGAAAAGGCTGGTCAGACATGGAACAGGCTTGCTGTAGACATGACTGGTGTCCTAAGCCTGCCAATGTTTAGGAGGCAATTACATAATGCCCTTAATTACCTGCTTTAACTTTTGATCAGCCCCAAAGTGGTCAGGCAGTTGGGCTGGATGTTTGTTGTGAGTCCCTTTCAGCCAAAATATTCTGGACTGTTCTAGTTGTACTGGGGCTTTTTTTTTTTTCTTTTTTCCAGAGGGCAGCCACTGGCTTGGACATGGAATAAATCCAGGATTTATTGCCTTGAAGTTCAAGTTGGGTGACCTAACGCAAGGTATGAAATGACCAGAGAACATATATGTGTACTCAAAGGTGCAGAACTTCCTTCAGTTGAAGAATAGTTCAAAAAATAATCTAAAAATAAACATAAACCTGGAAAAACAAATATGTGTCCCAAGTAAGTCCAATCCATGCTTACATTGACTCTTCCAATGTCTGTCTTGATTTGCTTTACATCAATGCAAATTTCCCTACATTGTGCTCAGTTATGGCTGATTTAAGACCAATTAAGTCTTTTGTAATGTATTTTTTGACCAGATTTTAAACAGATATTCTCATCTAAAATCATGTAAATATGAAACCTCACATAGACAGTGATAGAAAATGAGAATTTTTGTGCTGCTGACCTTGCTGCTTCCACTACATATTCAAGAGTGCCCAGAAGTCTTGAGTCTTCAAAGCATAAATGTCACAATTGCTGCAGGCATTATAAGTGAGTTAATCCTATTGTAATATTCATAATGGTTCCTGAAGCCATGTGGTTGTTCAGAAAGGAGAAAGATACCAGAGCTGTGTAAATTATAGCAAAACAGAAAAAAAACAGAGTAATGAGTCTCTTTCAAGCTTGGCAGGCAATACGACTGATTAGGCAATCATTTTGCAATGCCTTCACCAATTTTTGGAAGCTGTAACTTATCACAGTGGCATTGATTTTCAGGTGTGTTTTTGGTGTCTTAAGTCAGGTATCCCATTTCCAGCTGTGACTAGTTCCTTATGGTTCAAAAGAAGGTGAACTACTACGATTTAAACAGCTTTGATATCTTTCCTCTGTCTGAACAACAGACAGGAAACTGAGCAGGAACAGCTGCACCAGAATCACCAGCAAAAAAAATGGAGTTTTTTTAAAGCAGTGCAAAGATTTTAGTGAAATGTGCTGACTTGGAGGTTTTGTTGATTTCCTTAAGCAGTGACAATTCAATGAAAGTAGAATAATATTGAGAAGACAAGTATTTAATTTAAAAGTTATGTTAAGCTTTAGTTAACATTAACATTAATTTTTATAGACAGATCTAGCAGCACATAAGCTTTATGAGTTAGGGTAATATAGCTCAGACTGAGTGAAATCTCTAGGCTTTCAGTTCTGCAAACACTGTTACATGGCCTGATAGACAGACTTCCTTTTTCAAAGAAATTCTTGATATTCATAACTTCAATGAGACGCTGATTTCTTTAATTTCTTTTTTTTTTAATACTAGGATACCAAGAAGAACCCCAAAGAGACCAGTCTGCTCCGACTGGAGCACAGTAGCACTCTTGCTGTGCACAATCCTCACTGCTCTAAGGATGTCAATCTCCACCACTTCATGATCCCGACAGCCCTGGCTGCTCACAAGTTTCAAAGTCATCACCAGCCTCTCCTTGGTGGTGAGAACATGGTCCAACATAACACCGCTTCTCACTGGCTGCTCTATCACAAGGAAGTTGTCAGTGTGTTCCAGGATCCTCTTGGATTGCCTGTACCCTTCTGTGCAGTCCCTCCAACAGATATTGGGGTGGTTGGAGATCCCCATGAGGACCAGGGCTTGTGACCATGAGGCTGTTCCATCTCTAGAGGCCTCATCCTCTCAATCTTCCTGGCTGGACAACCTGTAACAGATTCCACTGTAATGTCACCATTCCCTGCGCACCCTTTAATCCTGACCCATAAGCTCTCTATGAGGTTCTCATCCATGCCCAGGAGGAGCTCCATTCACTCCAGCTGGCCACTGTCATACAGAGAAGTACAATTGTCTCATCTCTCCTGCCTGTCCTTCCCAAAGAGCATGTGTCCTTCCATTCCAACATGCCATGGTAGCCACCTCCCCCCATCTGGGAAGCCAATAAGATCACAGCCCTGCAGGTGAGCACATGTCTCTAACTCCTCCAGTTTATTCCCCATACTGTGTGCATTTGCATAGAGGCATTTAGGTTTGTCCCCCAGTGAAGCTCACTTACCATCTGGAATGGCTGGAATTCCTTTGTGGTGCTCTTCAGGTGATCTCTTACAAAACTGCCATCCCATTCCAGGCCCTGGACATCTATTGCAGTGGCATCAGACTGGTAGGAGTGGGATGGATGGAATTTGCTCTCCCCTGGAAACTTTAGTTTAAAGCCCTCTTGACAGGCTTGGCAAGCCTGTGACTAAAGATGTCAGAGATAACAGTGGAAGATAATAATAGGAAGGTAAAAGTGATGTGAATGAAGAAGATAACACTCTCATGAATAAATAAATAGTTCATATTCCCAGACTGTTAATATGACTTTACATATAGGTTACAGTACCTTTGGTCTGGAGCGCTGGCTGTAAGGCTTTTCAACCTTAAATTGCAAATTCTGTGCCTGATGTGATTTTATCACAACATGCTATTTTAACTAGGCCCACTGGATTCATGGAATTGACTTGCTTTGAAGGCTGGGAACATCACAATATTTTACAGCACAAGTTAGGAAATTACAGCAGTCTCATTTAAACTCAATTTTTTTTTGTATAGCAGATGAGCATTAGTAGCCTCTACATTCATTCTTTCTCTCAGCTATACAATTTGCTAAGGGTCTTGGGGAATTATTTGTGGTAACTCTCAAAGCTCTTTCTAGTCAGTATTCAGCAAACCAGTTATTTCCTATTTAAGCTCCTGTTTCATCAATTTTTGCTACACTACATGTTTTCTTAGGCTCATTTGTTTGTATTTAATTGCTGATTTCTGCAAATGCTCCACAAATAATTTCTCTCACCTCCTCCAGAGCTGTTAATTAGTTACCCCTTCATACAATTTCTAAATTAATTGCAGCGCACTTGCTAATTGTCCCTATGTCAATGGTTACATGTTTTGTTTCAGCAACATGTCTTTCTCAAATACCTAACAACAATTCAAAATACATGCATCAAAGTGTTTATTTTCCCCAGTGTGGCATTATTATTAACTCAATTCTTCCATGCTGATGTAACTCTACCTCAAGGAGGGCATATTAGCCTAGGGGAGCAGTTCTGCCTCTGAACTGTTCATCCATGGGAATATTTATGAATATGAGCAGAGCAGAACTGAAACTTTCTAAGGTCAAAATATTTTTGCATCTCCCTTCTATGGTAATTCACTGGAACGCTTTTCCCTTAGTACCATTTCTTAGCATTTTTTCATTGCCTCAACATTGTTTAGCAACATTTCCTTTTTGTTTTGTACTTTTTTTCTGTGCCTCCATTTTTATGATATGATTAACAACTGTGCAATAAAAGTGTAAAAGGCTGCCACTGCTATATAGAGACCAGAATGAGTAAACATCTGTTCTTGCCATCTCTACAAGTGCTGAATTTTCCTGGATGCTTGTTGTCAGTATTTATTTGCTACTGCACTTTCCTTTAAACTCAGATAATTCACTGAGA
This sequence comes from Pardalotus punctatus, assembly GCA_013400915.1. NCBI lineage: Eukaryota > Metazoa > Chordata > Aves > Passeriformes > Pardalotidae > Pardalotus > Pardalotus punctatus. The sequence continues at coordinate 130,586 of VZTX01023637.1, forward strand.
TTTTATGATTGGCCACATTTTGTCTCTCGCATTCTGCTTTATTCAAAAGCCTGTATTTTCTTTCAATAAATGTACTCAGTGACACTAAATGCCTGTAGCTTCGTTTTCTTCAATAGCCCTGTGAATACCTTACATCTTTTAAGCCTGTCATCCCGATTACCACATTTTTGCCACATAACATCTGAGACAAAGCTGATCAATAGAATAACAGTAACTTCACTACAGCCTGTGAGGAGGATTTGCAGCTTGGCCTCCATAAGGTTGTCATCATCAATAGCAAGGGAATGGTGCAGAGCTGATTTGCAGCAGTTCTCAACATGTGTTAATTATATCTGTAATATAGCTGCTAGGCAGCCAGATTTTCAACCCTCATGGACAGTGCTCATGTAGCAGTTAAAAATATTGTAATTAAATCAAGATGCAAAGTCTAAAATATATATACAAATTTAACATGATTCCACATTCTGTTTTTAGGTTATGCAAGCCATCTGAATGCCAAACCACTGTCCCAAAATTCTCCCTTCTTTTATTCTTTGTAGATCTATTTGGCATTTGACAGTCATGTTTCAAGAGGCAGATCCCAAAATCTTTTCCTGTATCAGTCATCCTCACAAACAAATTACATTGGAATTACAATTTTTAGCATAAACCTTTAACAGTCCTAACTTATAAAGGAAAAAAACAGCAACAAAATTGTTTAATATAGTTTTATTGAAAAAAATAGCAACGAAACAACCTGATTCGGAAACAGTTACAAATATAATTTGGCATAGAATCAGATGAGGAGATTTATATAGTTGCATTTTAATATAAATCGTTAACCCTCTTGGCTACATTTAAACTGTTACTTATGAATTTGCTTTATGATTGCTTCTCTCTGAGGGAGAATTTTTTTCCAAATACTGATACTTGGCTAAGTCTGTATCCAGACCTGTGTTTTATGACAGCTTGCCAAATGTGAATTACAAGGAACAGAAAGTTCAGAAGTAATTGAACCCAGAAACTAGCAACACTAAGAAACAGTGGTTGGATTGGATGTTTGAGACACAGCTCAGGCTACCAGTAGCCCTTAATCTGAAAAGCCTTTGCACATGCTTGTACTAGCAAGTGATGCGCACGTTTGGGTGGAGGAAATCCAGCCCCAGGAATAGATCAGGAATGGCTGAGTCATGCATTTATTGTCCTGTTGTTGGATAGGCATAAAAGAGAAAAGTTGTGACATTTGGTTTTCTCAGCAGAAAATAACAATAGCAAATGTGGAGCACAATACCTTGAAAGGAAAACAATAAATAGATCATTCCTTTACACAAAGATGCTGTTTGGCTGAAGAAAGCCTGATGAAAGGATTCAAGATACAAGATTTGCAGCAGCTGGTCAAGGATTAGGATGACCAGAAATACAAGTAGGTGTCCCCACCTTATTACAGAGTTTAGGCCTAAAAGATGTGGCTATCATATCTTATATTCCTGAGCGGAAACTTCACATATTGTCACCAAATGCCCTCAGAGTTCTATTCATTGCATTCATAAAACATTTCTCTGTTCTCTCTACAGGAGAACAGGTCAGGAAATAGATATTACATATATCGCACTGTATAAATAAATCCATGAATCAGTTCTCTTGACTGACATTTTCTCAACTGAATAGTTGAACTACTGCTGGCAATAATTAATGAGGAAGAAATTATTTTAAATTTGTTTATGAAAAGTATTTGTTAGTCAATTGGAATAATGAAAAAGCTTCTAGATACTGTAAAGAGGCTAAATTTCTGTATAATCTGATTGTCATTAATAATTTGATTTGCTCTAGCTGTTTAGCTGTATGTGCTAAATTATTAAACATTACACACATTGTTATAATGTGCCAATATCTATGCTTATAAAGGAGAGGGTCTTCATTTTTGCGGTAGCCGTACAGACCAAGAGGCAATTAAGACAGGTATTACATGGTACTTTAACTTGTAGTATAATTGGGATAGTATTTATAGCACATTATTAACTCACAATTGCTAGGTTTTATGGCTCATATTCTACCTTATAGCAATTACACTGTTACTGAGTAATTGCATGAATTAATTTATTTGTGCACCACAGAACCAGACTTCTTTTACTTTGGGTTTACATAATGTACAAAATCTAACTTAAACTTTTAACTGTTTCAAACAATGCTGTTTACTGGAGTTGCTGAGATCTAATTATTCTTGACCACAAGAGAAGGATATAAGTATAGATAATCTATAGATATAGATTATAGATATGTGGAGAAATATATATAAATTCCTAAAAGAAGTCTGTCTTCTCACCAGTCTATTGCATGTGAAGCCATAACTTTTAGAACTCTGAGATGAGGACTCACACAGTGACTGAAATAATTTGAAAGTAAAATTTTTTTTTTTCTCTCTATTAAGGTACTATGACTCTAGTGACATGTAAATTTGAAAATGTTTTGCAGAAACTTTAAAAGGCAATCAAAAATCCACAGCCCAAAAATTAAGAATTATTTGCCTTTGTTTTCTCCCCAGATGTTTTGTGTCTCCTCCCTCCGCATTATGCTTGCACAAGTATTTGTTTCTCCATTAAAAGTTGCTGAAATACAACTCAGAAGAATTAAATTAGTTATTTCTTCAGGCTAGTTTGCTTAGTTAGTTCTTTGGCACAGCTCAAACAAAATACCTGTGCATGTATAACACAGGAATTGGATAGGGAAGATGGTGAAACTGATGAATGGGGCAGAATTGGAGTGGCCATTGCTTAACCTTCTAATTTGCGAAGTAATGCATCTGTAGTTCTGACTACTCTGAGGAAGTCACATATCTCTGGCTTCTCATATTTCTGCAATTCAGTTTCACATGCAAATGTTCCCTTCTATATTTTGAGCTTTGGGTTAGGAGTCCAGGCACATGCTGAAGTACCACTGCCCCACACTGAACCCTCAACTCCATCCACACCACCCAACGGCATGCACAGAAGGAATTGTGTGCCAGAGAGCAGCTCTGAGTCCTGAGAATGTTCTGAATGGGTGAGGTGAAGTCTATGACATTTGACAACTGAGGATTTGTACCACAGACTTTTTCCTATCCCTTAATACTATTTAAATTAATTTATGGAATAATTAGCTGTTTCTGAAAGGAGTAAAATCAAGAAACTGGAAAACTTGGGAAATATCAATGAAGTTTTTCACCTCTTGATTATCACTTTGATACTGCACTAGGAAAGCAGTGACCAAAAGTTATTGCTGTTTGTGAGTTCTCAGAGGGTCTGTGTGAAACAAGTTAGTGCTCAGCCCTGTTCCCAGTGAGCACCCTTTATCATCGTTACTGCTCTCTGCTTGTATATTTTCAACAAGAATCTAAAAATATGAGTAAAAATTTAAGATATAGTGAGATTTTGAACTAAAATTTTATTATGAAGTGTAACACCTTTTTTGAACAGAATTTTTTGAGGTTTTTTTGTGAGCTTACCACAAAGGCAGTGACTTTTCTCTTGACTCTTAGGTCGTGAAGAGACAAGTTTTGCCCATTTCTCTTAAAGCAGAATGGTTTATCTCTTCAATACTTATCTGAGGGAGCATCCCAAGGGCTGAGAGTGTAATTGAGATTCCAAACTCACTCAAGCTTCTACCTTTGGGGACAGGAGTATAATTTTCTTTCCTTCTTTCCTCTCCACGCTCCAGTTGCTACTGAAACTTATACTCACCTTTTCCTCTGCTAATGCAGTTTCTAGTCTACTCTGAACACTCCTTTTGCTTTCGAAGTGCAGTTTGTGCCTCAATTTCTCTCAGTGTTCATGGTCCTTTCAGCTTCTCAGTTTCCATTTTTATTTTGAGAGAATTCTGCCTTTCCTATAGCTGATGATAAAAACTGCCTCTATGTCCTTCAAAATATTATACAGCTCAATAATTTTATCTTAATTCTTTGTAATGATAATAAATCTGAATTTTCTAGCCTCTGTTCAAGTAGTAGGTATAATCTCCAATATAATTCATCAGCCTTTTCTCACGTACAATTTCCAGGTTTTTGGTCTGTTTTCTTTAACAAGGTGTCCAGATTTAGGTACAATACTCCAGGTAAGGTCTCACTAGTTTTGTGTATAGAGTGCCATTGTCTAAAGGCAATGGTATGTGCTTTTCTATTATAGTTTTTTTGTAGTCTTTTCAGGTATTCTGTTTATCTTTTTTTAAATTGCTTCCAAATTTGGATCTGTTAGCTTTACAAATTACATCATCAATCTTGACAAGCCTGGCAAATCCCAAAATGATGCAACAAGCCAGACACTTTCCATTCCTGACAGAGTTATTTATTAGTGCAGATCAGTTCTGCTTTGCATTGACAAAAGACTTGCTTTGTGCATGCACTGTGACCAGTGCTGTGTGATGTTTTCAAATGTCCTGTGTCCTGGGCTGATGTGTGTGGAAACTCACTTGACTGTAGCATAAAAAAAACACCATAGTAGTTTTATGGTAAAAATTATATTGCAACAAGATTTGTTAGCTCTCCATCAAATGTTGTTTGTTTTTTTTCTAGCCAAAAAATTAAAATTTTTCAGTAGATCTGATTGTTCTAAACAGGCAGAAGGGAGAACCTTCTCAAACTTATATGGCCATATAAGAGCTGTTGAGAATTGGATCTCACCACAGTTTTTCCTTTGTGTACAGGTTGTTTGATAATTTAAGAGAACTGCAGCTACATGGTATCACAGAAGATAAATCACACCTCTAAATTAAAATTTAATATTTTGCTGACAAGTTTTTAGGAGGCAAGAAGCTTTTAACACTCAATCAACCCTGATGACCCATACTTGCCTACAAAGAAGGCCACCAAAAATCACGAGGATGTTTTTAAACACAATTAAGTTCCTAAGTTACTTAGCAGGACCTTGTGTTCTGTATCACAGAAGAAGTTACTCAAAATCTATTTTCTTTTCCCAGAGAAATACTTTGGTCTCCATTGTCTTATTTCACATGGACCATAATGGGTGTGACATTGTTCCATACTTTCTGGAGGGTCTTTTCCCTTTTTCTTACTGCCCTTCAAAACAGATCCTTAATTATAAAACCATTTAAAAAAAAATTATTTATTTTATTTTATTTTATTTTATTTTATTTTATTTTATTTTATTTTACTTTATTTTATTTATATTCAGTTGTGTAGCACAGGTTACAAAGGTTAGGATATTGTATTTGAATGTCTAAACTTGTGTATTTTACCTTATTAATATAACTAATTTATCAAAACTTCTTCGTTTAAAACCTAACTCATTCAAATAATTCCTTATAACTTAAGCTTTCATGTCTGTTGCAGTTTTGTATCTGTGACAGTATCCCTGATATCCATCTGCATTTTGTGTTCCCTGAAAGTACCAGATAATTCTCAAGGGACTTCTCAATGACATTCAAATGACAGTGATACAAAAAAATTAAACATTCTTAGAGAGTATTGATTATTAACCACCATATTTCAGACTCTCAGATGAGCTGTTATTTATGCCTACAGATGTGTCCTCTGTGAAACCACTTCAAAGGAGTTAAAGGTAATACATGCAAATATCCGCATCCTTCCCAGCTTCAAATACCTCAAATATGATGGCACTATTGGTACACTGAAGGAGTATGTTTCTTTGGACAAGATGCAATAAAGCTGAAACTCCTTTATTTCTATAAGTGGGAGATTAATTTTATTTTTTTTTCCTGCAGTGATTATTGAATATTTTTGCTTTGATAATGGAATGCCATATTTTGCTTAAGGAATTTTTTCATTTGATATATTTTTGTATGTTTCATATGTTATACGTGCATTCAATTTTGACTCGAGTGGGATTGATGCAATATTCCAGGCTACAAATGTTAAAAAAACTTACTTAACAATGCTGTTATAAATACCTTGACAAAAATTTACTCATTGCAGAAAAGCTAAGTGTTATGATAATGTTTTATATGTCTAGGAATGTGGCTTGGTTCAACTGATTAACTCCATCAAACTCCAGCTGCTCATTTGAAATTCTTTTATATCAGGAAACAAAAACTTTGAAAGTTCTGTACCTGAAAACTGATTATGACCCAAATTAAAAATAAAATAAAAATCTCAAAAATAAAAAGCCTTAGATTAATATACATTTGAAATATAAAAAGAGATTGAGCATTTTCTCTTGGTAAGGGAATAAATGAAATAAACCAGAACCTGTCATTTAATCAAATTAAAGTGAGCATAGAGGCATACAGTGAAAGATAGCTACAGAGTGGAAAGACTGAGACCTAGGAACAGGAGGAGTCATATATCTTTGGATGATTCAAGATGGAATACCATCACATTATCTGTGAATAGTGGTTATTGCCAGCTGTATGCATATACCCACTGTCTTGCTAAATTTAATGGGAGTATAATGAATGTCTTGCATTACACCTTAAGAGAAAAAAAACCCTGTATTACACTAACATTAGAATAGAAGTGTGCTGAGAGGAATTTGGTTTTCAGTAAATGTTTACTCAATAGGAAACTGATCATTTGCAATATTTATTGTGAGACATATCTAATAGTTGCCAAAAGATGCTGGGAAGTGGGCAGAGATCTGCAAATTTCTTTTATTAGTTTATTCTGCTGGCAAATCTGGCAGGTACCTTGGAGATGCACCATTTTATTCCTTCCTAATTGGTGTTTTTCATTCATCACATTATACATCTGCGCAGTTGTGTCCCTATTGACGCCAGGAAACTGATTAAACCAGCTGGTTTATGGTTTCTACTGGCTGTAGCTGAGTATATTCTGCTCTGTAACATATGGCACCTTAGGGCAGTGTGTTTGCATGGAGCTTGAGAAACAGGGCTGTGTTCATGGTGTGTTCATTTGCTGAAGCATGTATTTGTCTTGGCTTCCAAACTGACTGGCTGTGAAACTCTTTTTAAGGCTCTTATTTACAGTGATTTTCTGTATTGTTTGCTGAAGTTATTTAGTGTCTTGTTGATGGTTTTTTGCTGACATCTTTTGACTTACAATTCTGCTTAAATAAGCCAGTGCTGGATAACTCTCAAGTATATTCTGTTCTTGCATTTCACATTTTTGCCATGAGAATGATTATTAGAACTCGGATGTATTTCTGGTCTGTAGTCCCTCCCCTTTTCTTAATGAAAAAGGTATAAAAAGAATATTTTAGTGTTTCTTTTTCTTAGCATGACAGCACAATTATGCTCGTGTCTTGGACTTTCTCTCTCAATCCATTATTCTTGGATTTCTGTTTTAAACATGATTCTACAACATTGCCTTTTCTATCATGATATATTCATTAGAATTCTATAATTTTTGTCATATTTGATTTCCTTTAGTTTATATATTAATAAGGACTGTTTGCTACTTGATATCTTAGAAGTTTATTAAAATATTTACTGCCGACAATATTCTTATTCATCTAGAGTACATTTTTCATCTGCATTTCTAGAGCATCGGTTGTTTTAGTGATTATTTGCTTCTATGTCTATGCTCTCAAATTTGCAATAATCCTTGGCTATTTTTTCTCTTATATGTCAAAGAAATTGTAACTCATTTTGTTAATGCAAGTAGCAGTATATGACTCATGTATTTCATTGTCTATTGCATTATGACTAGCTGAATAAATATTATTTTTTTCCCCTGTAATATATATTTTATTATACAACCATTATTCTGGTTTGGGTTCTTTTGACTTACAGCTAATTCCTAGCATGACAGATTCTACAGCTTAGATATATATAGGTAAAATTATGAATATTCATGAGGGACCCCTCATTTGTGGTTTCTCTAGGGGTTCTTTTCTTACTGATTTACCTTCTCTAAATTATAAAATAAGCTATAAACCTTATTCCTTCTTCTCCTTAACAATCCCTTCTACAGGATGATATACCCTTCAACACTTGTCTGTATTGATTTTCATTTCCCCATTATATTTCAGTTAAACCTTTTCACAGTCCACTTCTATTCACTAGTTTGGCTTTTAACAGTTACTTAGCACTGTAATGATCACTTTATCACACTGGATGGAATTGTTTTTGACTGGGAGAGCAAACTTAGGTCTCAGCTGCAGACTTACATATCCATCAGCTGGAAAATTAATACAAGTAACAAAACTCCACTAGGTATTCCTCAGAGAATTCTCTTTTACTTGTTTCAAAATTAAGTTTATGTCATTGATTGAATTTGGAAAACTAATTTTTTGGCTCTAAAATATCTTCAGATAGTAGACACAACTATACAGAGACCCAAAATACCTGTGCTACTTTCTCCTCACAGGAACACTGCTGGCCTTCCTCACAGAGAACAGAAAAATTGTTCTGTTGAACTGGCAAAGGCTGTTGAATTTTCCCCTTAGAAACTTAACAGGCTAGCAAAACGTTAAGTCTCCTGGCAACTTCCCATACTTACCCTGTGAACAGATCTGCAAAACCTTGTTAGTTTCTGTTATCTGAGGAAAGAAATCTATCCTCTGCTGTGTATATTTGATATTTGACAAGTTCTCTTTCCTAAAGTATTTCCCTTTGTGTCCAAACATTTATTGGTCTTTAGATCCTTGTTTTGTGTGTTTGGGTGAAGTGTGAGTTTTCTTCCCTATGAAGGACATACATGTTTTTAGAAATATCCTGCTTTTAACACTGGGCTTTTCTCTGATCTGAGGAGGTCAGTGGAATGTTTCTTTAAAAATACTTAGTTTTTATAGAACAAATTGGTTCACTGAAGTTGCTGAAAGACAAAGTCACTGTTATCTAACAAGGCTGAAAAAATTTAATCTCAGTGACTCAATAGTTGCCCTTTCTTCACACTTGATACCTTTGTATTGAAAATAGATGTTATGCTGTTCACCAGCAAAGAAGATGAAATGGCTTTCCCTAAAGCTAAAGAAGATACGAGATATTATCACATATCTGTTAGCTTTTCTACCAGCCTCGTTTTGTAGCAATAGGATGGGAGTACTTTCTGAGGGAGAACAATAATTGTTAATAATGGTGCACAGTTCTGCAGGCTGACTGTCCATTTCTTTGAACAAAATGGTTAAAATTCTTTTCACTGATGACTGAGTCACTCTTAGTACCTTGCAGGTAAAACTGTTGTTTGATTCATGCAACTAAGAATAGCCAACAGAATTAGCCTTTAGGAGTTGTTCCAGTGCTATTACTTATTCAGGTGGTCATGCGAACTTCAAAGGAGCTACACTGGCTTCTGCATTATTCAGCAAAGTCTGCAAGACCAAGCTTTTAAACTTTTGCTGCAATACACTCAAGAGGTTTTTAAAATATATTTTAATTATAAGGTTGAACAGAACTGTCTGTATTAGGCATTTGATTCCAAAATAACTTCATGGGGTAGACAAGAATGAAACATCGTGACTGTTATCTCTCACTTTTACTGGCAGAAAAAATAAAGTGGCTTCCCCAGAGCAGGATAGGTGACCAGCTTTGGTGGAATAATTAAAACAAAGGAATTGCTGCTTCACATTTTTCAACATTTTATGCAAAAACATATGTGTCTGTTTATAATTATTTTTGGTCTTAGATTTTAGCATATATGTATTTTATGAAGATTGATTCATTGATTTTTGCAATTAAGTCAGTTAGTAGTATCACTCACTACCTTTATCTTCCCTTTCATTTTTCTTTTTACTGACACGTTTTCATTCTGAGAGGAAATTAATTTCTATTGTGGCTATAAATTAAACATTTAAACAGTGAATTCCTTAGAACTTTTTTTAGTGATAAATTTTCCTAAAATGTGCAGATGAAAATATGCACTCAAATCTGGACTATTTCACTTTAGAGAATCTGATATAAAAGAGATTTTTACACCACTGTATTTGGAATAATCTTTCTCATTCTTGTTCTGTGTAAAATAATTTTTCATTTAATTCTATTTAGTGAATGAATATTGATGATCATTAATTGTTAGAATACTTTTTATTTTTCTTGTAAACTTTTATTGGCAGCACTTTATCAATATGTTGAAGGTGTTCTGAATTTCATTTTATTCATCTAAGTAAATGAGCTTGCTCAGTATTTGTTGGTTCGTCTGGGGGATATAGACAGAGTCTCAAATACTGTCTTGTCACACAACCTTTGATAAAATACCTGCGTGTTTGAAGTGTAATACTCACGTGTGTATGACAGCATCTGACTTTTGCACTGATCCACTGAGACTTTTTCTTCCATCAATTTTGGATGGGGCAAGAAAAAAATCTCAGCCACGTAGAGTCATGGACCATCCTCTGTGATCAAAGCAGCTGTGCTGTTTCCAGCCAAACAGCAGAAAACTTTCAGTGAATGCTAGTTCTTTCCAAATTCTAATTGACTGAAGAAATTCAGACTGTGAAAGCATCACTAGTGATATTGGCAATCAAACACTATGCAGCCACATATATTCTTCTCTCTAACATGAGAGAGAAGAAATAATTTCTAACATTTTCTTCCCCCTGTACCTGTGACCTAGCAGCAGTGCAAAATGCTTTCTTTCTTTCTTTATGGATGTACTTAATAGAATTTTATGTAATTTAAAAAATTTTTTGTTATTATATTCTGTAAATAATATGTAATTTTATTGCATAAAGGGTAAGAACAAAAGTGTTCTATTTTCCACCTCTTTTGTAGTGTCTTTGAGTCAAGTTCTACCTGATGTAAAAGTGTAGCACAGCTCTAACAAATATGCTCTTATGCTTACACCAGCGAGTGGCTCTCTTCATAATATATCACAGTCTCATTTTCCACTGCTTGTAGTCATATTTGGTAGCAAATTGATCAAATTTCAGTTCCCCACTTGAAAGCTTTGGACAGTACATCTTCGGCATTAGAGAAAGTGCTTTTTGCTGAGTCCCATCTGTATCTGTTGAAGCATTCAGAAAGAGAGCTGACTAAACGGCAGCTCTTTTCAGCTGAAATGGACTCACCAAGTAGTGCAAATTGAATGTTTGCTCCTAGCAGATAGCCTCTCATTGCTCTATATTCTCTGGCTTTTTCTGCAGGGGAATCCAAGAGCAGAGAATTTCTACTATATCTCATCCACATCTGCATTCTAAGTTCACATGGCCTTAATTTGGTAGAATAAATTTTGAGTTTGAAAAAAAGTGTGCAAAAATTTAGCATTCATTAAATGTTGAGTTATGTCTATAATTATATAGTTCACAGTTCATCCTGAAGCAAGGTTTCCCTGTTATGTATGCTCTTTTTTTACCCCCTTGAATAGATGTATGATTACACCAAGAACACATTGAAAAAAGGAAATTCTGTTTCACCTTATGAAAACTGTAAGGAACTATATGTTGTCCTGTGATGTAGAAAGCAAGGAGAGTTAGAATAGCAGTCCTACAATGAGTAGCAGATCATACAATATATCACAGCAAAAGTTATCATACTATAGATGCTGACAAAATTTTTAAACAAAAATATTTTTTTTCCTGCTTAGGGAAATTTCCAACACATTTGAACTGCACTAAGTACAATATGAGATAGATCTCAATAAGAGAAATTATAAGAAGGACTACTACTGATAATCAAATTATTTATTAACAATAAATAATAGTTTAGTGTTGAGGGGATAAAAAGAGCTTTTAAAAATAAATGAGGAGATTATAAGAAGGTATTTGAAGAGGAAATCACATTTTCAAGTAAACATCTTTTCATCTGTCAAATAAGTGTTAATTCTTCAAATTAGTTTGCTGATGCTCATATCTATTACTCAGTCTGAAATCACAACACACTTCACTATATTTCCTAATAGTGCAATCTGTTCGGTGAGTTTTTCTTTTCTTATGTCATGGAAAACCTAGTCAATGTCAACACAGATAATTTAATTTGAATTTTCTTGATTAGAACAACTTTATCAGACTTTTGCACTTATTGAGAAAACATGGAAATAGATTATTTATTAAGAAACATTTGCAATGGTCACTTAATTTTCTAACAGTTAATTTTCATGTTCATTTTAGAACGATTTTCTGTGTAAGTGTTTCATTTGCACAAAAGTTTCAGATTATTTATGTCTATTGATGTTGTGTTATAGAATAATCATTAACAAGGATTGGATTCATCTTGTGTAATATGAGCTTTCTGCAATGTGTGTCCATGCAATCAAACCTTGACATCCTAGATTCCCTTTTTAGTCAATGAATAGAGTCAGGCCCTTTTAGGGAAGGCTGTGTGGGGCCTATTTGTAACATCTTTGGTAAGATGAGATTCATTTCACATCCCAAGTTCCTCTCTCAACTTTTACTAAAGATTCATTGTTTATAGAGCAAACTGATAAAGATGTAATCATCTGTTTTGTGAATATCCACACTTGATGGGAAGAATTCCACCAAAGAAATGAGCAACTTTGTCACTGTCTATCTCAGTCAGGGGACACTCCCTTTCCTGAGGGGTGCTCCGTGGATCTCGTTTAGAGAATTGCATGTAGCTTACAGGCCAACAGGCTGTAAAATGTCACCCAGTAAGTGATGGAGATGTTTTGGGTTGTAAAATAGCTGGGACACCTGAAAAATTGTCTGTTCACAGTGTTCTGTGATATGTTCTGTGATATAATATGCTGTTGCCATATTAAATTTGTCACAGACATTAGCTCTTACATATGTAGGTGCCAAACCTAAAAGGAAACTAATCTTCATCCTCCACGCTGGCACTATATTCTTCTAAATAGGCAAAGAAAGGCTGTATTTTCTACTTCTCTCACGATCACAAATCATTCAACTGAATCAACAGAGGAGAAAAAAAACAGTTCAATATCTTATGAAAACTATGATTAGGAGCTGATCCAGCCTAATAACTCTAGCTACCTGAAAGTAAAAAGCTTGTTCTAAGATACTTAACTAAACTCTCTCCATGATGATATTGATCTTTGAAAGCTATCTAAAACAGGGATAAGTCTTCATGTAAATATCCTTTTCTCTTTCTACTGATGAGAAATGATGAAGTACATGTTTAACTTATTTGGTGTGAAAGGTAGGAATAAATATTCCACCCAAAGAGTATTGTTCTATGATTTATCAGATATGAGATGCACCAGAATGGTTCACCCTGAAACTCAGGAAAACAAGTAAACCATTGCAAAAACAGTGTTAGCTAAATGAGTTAAGAGTAAAGTTCCAATACTAAGAAAAATCCATGGGAACAGGAGCAGGCTACAAAGGAATAATTTAGAAACCCTGCCTGAGCGTGAAGAAGTGTTGGTGGGAAAGCCAGGGCTCATGCAGAGTTAACATTTGCAGCTCAAGTTGCATCAAGGACATGATCTTCTATTACTACAGTAATAGACAAATGCTTAACAAGCAAAAGATGAGCCTGGTGCTGAATGGGACAGGTATTACAGTGAGGTAGGACTCGGGCTTGTAACAGACTGAACATAAGGTAAATTTTCCCCTGTAAGAAAAGTTAAACAATGGAAGGTGTTGAATGGAAGGATTACGCAGGCTCCCTCCTTGGAGATTTTCATGACCAACTAAAAAGCCCTGAGCAATTTGTTCTGACTTTAGATTAACCAGGCTTTGAGTTTGAGGTTGGAATTAAGACCTGCTGAAATCCCTCCCAACCTGGATGACCCTGGGATCCTATAATTATATTTTTCATAGGAAGAAAATTTTCATAATCTCTCCTTGGTAAATAGCTCTCTAAACTGTTCAATAAGATTCAAAAGATACTATAAAGAAAAGGGTAAATATGAGTGAATGCTGGACTCTGCTATTACTCCAGTACTGAACATTCATGCCTCTGAGGAATAAGTAGGACTCTGACTGTCTCTCATTTTAAATGTCTGTCAAAAAAGCTCAATTTTGACCTCAGTGTCAAGATTTTGTTCAATTCCCAAGTGGGTTCTTCCTAACTTGTTAGCTTCCCAATATAGTTCAGAAATTTTTTCCATTGTCTCAGCTGTTTTTCGCCCCAAGCACAGGGATCCTTCATCACTGATCTGCTCCTCTAAGCAAACCTTCATATATATCTAAATAGATGAAGGGTTACAGCAGAATGGATGTAGCACTGGAGGGAAATCTAGTGATGAGCTGATGCCCTAGTGAAATTTGAGGCAGGTGAGAAGGACAGAATTCACCTCTGTTATGCTTCGTCATGAGATAACTTTAGGAAAACTACTGACAACAATTAGGAATGAGGCCAAGTGCCTTATCTCACACACACTGTACCAACAGTACAAAGATAAACATGTACCAATGTTTATCTTTGATGCAAGCACCAAGATATAACACATCCTCATTTCAATAATGCATCCTATCTACCTGTTTTGTTGTTTTTAGAAGTAAGGTAAGTCTATTTCATTCCAATTTCCCAAATTGTCAATAGATGGTAATCAGTGAGATTATGAGTCTAAAAATTTACATATTTATAGGAAAAGTGATGGTGATTAACATGGAGAGCGGTTTTTTATTGATCACATACTGCTGTCTTTTGACAATGAAAGTAAATAATATGGACAGTATTTTAAAGTGAAAGCTTGGCAAAAGTAAGCAAGGGCTGACAGGGATTTGTGTTAAAAGCACATCTAACCACAAGTCAGACAGCAGTTAATAAAATATCTTGATTTTCAGAGGTACAGACCTTCAGCAACTGTGTCTGAAGTCAATGAAAACTACCTGCACTTTCCACCATTCAGAATCAAACAGCATGTATTTAACAGATTGTAAAACCTCTAAGACGTTTAACTTCACCTACTTAACATCTATATAGTGGATTAACATGATCTTAATATCATATTGTCTAAGGACTTCACAGTCATTAATTGCATTTATTAATCATTATAGCACTCCTGAGAAGCATAAATGGATGAAATGTACTATGTACAATGTAATGGAGGGATCCTCCATTAAAGAGAGTGAACTGAGGCACACACAGATTGAATCTCACCATTACAGTAAAACTCAGTGGTCAAGCAAGGTACAGAACCTATGCTATACAAACTTGAGACAAACATTTTCTCCAGTGTTGCTTCCCCAGGTGATGAATTATTTCATTTAAACTCTTTTGATTATTTGAAACTGCAAATGTGTTAAAAATGAAAACACATCAAAATATCACTGCAATGTTTCTCAACTTTCAGATTTCCAGGACAGATCTCAGCTACTCAGACATTCACTATGGGTCTTGGGTCTTTGGGTCTTCTATCCTATTATAGTAAACTTGCTTTATGTCTTGATAAATTTATTTTTTGTTGGGTAGTTCATCTTAGTTATTTTGTTTTCTTGGTTCATATGCCACTCTTATTTGTTAAAGTTGCATGTGGTTTAAACACTCCATGGATTTTTCTCTGTTCAAAGGTAGACATTTAAGATGTAAGACATAAGTTTGGAGTCTACAATTGTCTATTAGTCTGGATTGTGGACAGACACTGCCTTATTAAATGAAAAAGAGCCAAAACTCTCAAGAAGCACAAATCTCACAGCTTTATTCTTTATCGCTTTCTTGTTTTGTTGTTGTTGCTGTTGTTGCTGTTGACAGTAATTACTGTGGATGTAGTACAACATTATAACTAATTTAGATCTTTCATATTTCCCATGCTTTCACTTTTTCTGTGTTTTCTCAGACTTGTTACTGTGTGTCACTGGAAATAGATTGCAAAAGACTTTCTGAAAATTTGCATATTTAACTAAGGAGTAGAATGTAAGGGAGAATAGCCATACCCCAAAATTAGTTCAGCATCCTACTATATTTGTGCAGTTCCCCATCTTTAAGCACCAATTTTGACTTTAATATAATTACATCTACACATTGGAATAAAGCGACTTTCTGGCCTTGTCTTCTACTCTGCCCAGATTGTTCTGTTCTTTCATTATCTTCTACACTCCCTTTTCTTTATTTTCTTTTAAGTTCCATTCCATTTTTTTATGAATCCTGCTGCCTCTACCCCTGGGCCATGTGCTTTATTTACAATATGGGACTCAGTAGGAGCAGTGTAGCAATGGATTGGTAGTCAATAGTTCAGCAACTAGTAAGGAACTGCTAAGCACCAAATCATTGATTTCCTCCCCACTGCTGCCTTCACAGCTGGTTACCTTTTAATGTGCCATTACAGTTAAAGGGAGATAGAAACTGGAAACTAAATATATCTATATGTATATCACACATAGATAAAATATCATATATTTATATGTTCACCAACTTTCTATTCCCAGGAAAAAGCAGATAAAAATTTGTTTTCACAGCACAATCACACTCAACAAGACAACACAAATCACAGGAAGTACATCAGATAATGAAATCCATTAACTTTAATAATGAAAAATGTTGTGAATTTTTAGCAGAGCTTTTGTTCAGCAAATGCCAAGGAACTTAAATAATGGATTTGAATCAATTCTATTGACCTTGTTATTGTTTAATTATTTTTTAGATTTAGAATAGGAAGAATTCAAACAACTTTTCACTTCCAAGTATATTGGTACAATCTGCATGATACGACTTACCTTGATCCTAGGTACAGAATTTTATGAGACTCATGTCTTTAATAAGTTGAAAACCTTCAGTTTAGCCTCAGATTTAAAAAAAAAAACCAAAACAACAACAAACAAACAAACAAAAAAAAAACCCAACAACAACTAGTGTCCTGCCAGTTTGAACAATCTGGCCTTGTCTGGCTGGATGCATAAGTGAATGAGGGAAATATGAAATGCAGAGTCCAGCACTTTCCCCTCATTGAACTTCACATGGTTGGTGTTTGTCCAATCCTCTGATTTGTTGAGGTCACTCTGCAAGGCCTCCCTCTTTTAGAGGGAGTTAACAGCTCCTCCCAGTTTTGTATTACCTGTGAACTTGCTCAGTATTCCTTCAAGTCCTGCATCCAGGTCATTTATGAAGATGCTGAAGAGCACAGGGCCAAGGAGGGAGCCCTGTGAACCGCACTAGTGACAGGTCACCAGTCTGATACCACCCCATTCACTGAAACCCTTTGTGCCTGACCTGTGAGCCAATTGCTCACCCATTGTGACATAACCTAGTCGAAGGTGTCCCTGCACATGGCAGGGGAGTTGGAGCTTGAAGAGCTTTAAGGTCTCTTCCAACTCAAACCATTCTACGATTCTATTTTTGTGTATTGGAAAGCTATGAGAAACTAAACCACGAGTTTTAAGTACTCAAAGATGCACCATGTTTTACATACAGAGCTTGTTTGTTGTTTTTTTGTTGTTGTTGTTTTATGGTTTTTCATTTTTTTTTCCCAATTCTGCTTTCCTTCATGTGTTTTTGGCTTGAGTATCCATTTAGCCCTATGAAACAGTATTGTAATTACCAGTAACATGGTGCAGGCTTTTCACCATATATGCAGGGCCTACAAAGAGAGGCTTGTTAGGCTTGTCTTGTCTGAACTAGATCACCCTGCATCTCTTTATTTGGTTCAGGGGTGAAAGCAGTTTTTCAAAAAGACTAGTTTGCAATGGCTTTTGGTTTCAGTTTTACTTATCTCCATGCTGTTATTGTAACGGCACCTTAACCACAGAATCATAAAATCATAGAATTGTAGAATGGTAGAACGAGTAGGGTTGGAAGGGACACTAAAAATTGTCTAGCTCCATAATGATTTGGTGTAAAGAAAGACAGGCCTGGTATGATAATGGAAGCACTGAGATCCAGGAAGTTACTTATAAGAGTACAAGAATATAAGAATGGTGGGAAGGGGCGCAGGCTTAACACTGGCAACCCCATGCATATAATCTGTTCACCAATAGTCAATTAAAGAAATAGAGACCCGGAGCTAGACAAAGCTAGCTTTAGTGGTAAGAAAGAAAACAAATAAATAATATCCAACACCCACAAAGCACAATAAACATTAAATTCTGCTGTTACATGGGACTGCAGACCAATGAGAAGAAAACAAAGGTATAAAAGCATGTTAGCAAAATGACCATAAGAGGCTCTGGACATGAAGTGAGGAATTAATCAACTCCATTATCGTATTGCTCCCAGCACAGAACCACAGAGGTTGACACCCTGTTCTGATCCCATGAGCATTGCCAGAAGAAAATTATTTCAGTACTCAGAGGAGCAGTGAAAGGGTGAGCACAACATCAGAAAGAAAGGTAGAAAATAGGTGTATGTGTAAGAATCCAAATTGTATTATTACTGCTATTGAATTTTATAGAACTCTACAGAAGCACCCTTTCTTTTCCTGTGATAATTGAATTGCAACTAATAAAGATGCTTGGGTCTGACTGATAAGATTTCAATTATGCTAGCAATAGATTTTTGTCTTAATGTATAAGATATGTTTCCTCTTTGCCCGTAAAGAAAGATT
This sequence comes from Pardalotus punctatus, assembly GCA_013400915.1. Lineage (NCBI taxonomy): Eukaryota > Metazoa > Chordata > Aves > Passeriformes > Pardalotidae > Pardalotus > Pardalotus punctatus. The sequence continues at coordinate 148,812 of VZTX01023637.1, forward strand.
TTGAGAATAAAGTTTTAATTTCAAGCGGGTTAACGCTATCAAACAAAGCTCTTTTGTCAGTTTCACTGCGGCAAAACTAAAATGACTGAGGCTAGAGTTCACTCCAAATCTTTCTGCCTGTCCAAAAATATCCATTACATCATTGGCATGGTAAAAATATCTAACAAACCACGATTACAAATATTTCTAAGAATCTGCAGACAAGTTTCTTTTTTTGTCATAGTCTACCATACATACATGTATATACACACAGAGACCTAGCTACCTATATATGTGTATGTATCTTTCTTTTCTGTTAATATCACTTTAAAATTATCTTTAGAAGTAAAATAAAATAAAATCAGTCAAACAAAACAAACAAACAAAAACCAAAACAAAAAACCTAAACCAAACCAACCAACTAAACCAAAACAAAAAGTAAAAAGTCAATTTAAGTTGTACGCTAGAGTTAATTTTACTGAACCTATTTTCAGTGAAGACAAAACAGCAACATCTTTGACCATGAGATTTGATATGTTCATTAAATGACTCTTGAGGATGTATGACTGCAGCAGTGACCCTGCCTGCCTTCTCTAATGAAACCTATTGGGTTGATTTTCCTCCTCAGGACAGTGAGCCTGAGGGGGAGGGAGAAGATGAGGCTGAGGAATTCCCCACTGTTCCCACCATTTAAATTGTCATTCAAAATTTTTGTTACTCCCCTTTCCCCTCTCAGTTATCTCCATATGTATTAGGTTGTTTTAATATGTATAAGTTTCTTGAAAGTTGTTTGTTCTTTACCTCCCCATTGGGCAGTTTAAATGTTCTCCTCCCCTTATTCTTCCTCACTGGATGTTTCTGATTATGTAATGTTCCCCCATTGGTCACTCTGTTGTTCCTCCCCTTGGACCAACCCTTTTTGCTCCCCTTAAAACCCGTCTGCAACGGTCATTCCTTTCTTCTTTTGTCACCACCCCACCTGGTTGCTGTTCTCCTGTCCCTCTGGGGCGGAGAAAAAAGACTTGGTTGCCGTGACAATTGGACCCTTCCCAACTTCTTTATCTCCACCGTTTCGCTACATTGTTATCGCCTGCTGCCAGCCCCAGCTGGGGTCCAAGCGAACAGCTCCAGCTAGTGAGCAGGAGCCTGCCACCAGGGGCTAAAAACGACACAAGGGGCCCCCCTGCCAAGGCACCTGTGTTCTTGCCGTGCACTGACCACTGGAGGGTCAAGTGGGCAGCGACATCTGAAAATGTCTTTTTATTGCTGTCAAAACTAGTGCTTGACCTCAGTGAAATTTTGTGTGATTCTGAATATATTCTTGGCTACTGATGTGCTGATCTTTCAAAACTGACTTCCCAACAGAACGGGTTAAAGTAGTGTTTATATTTGTGTTACTGCTCAGGGGCAGGAACTAATATTCACCTGGTTCATGAACAGGCATCTGAGTGCTGCTGCAAAAGCCCAGGATACTAAATATGATGCTGGGGATGATTGTAATATCATAGTGTGCAATTATGTGCTGCCGCCCCCCCTCCACTAAGATTCATCTAGAGTGTACCAGCAAGATGTCATTGGTGAAGCACTGTCCCAACAGTCTTTAGAGATCAAGTTTAAAAATAAAATTTCTTGGCAGGTAGAGTCCAGCATGTTTAATAATGCTGAAGATATGCTTTTTCCCATAAATCTACCTCTGACTTTTCAGTTACCATGTATTCTATAAAGTGTGTGCTCTTTTACATAGATGGTCCATTTCCATTTGGAGAACGTGTATTTTCATTGATTTATCATCTACATTTTATTGATTTATTTATCTACACCTATGTTCCACTATTCTCTTTTTTTGACATATTACCAAAGAAAAATTTTGATTATTCTGGTTTATATATATCTAACATACCCTTGAGAGCCCAGTATTAAATTTATTTGTCATATGAAAAGCTGGTGACAAATTATTGAAGAAATAGTTTCAAGGATTATTTTGTTCCCAGTGAAATAATTGTTCATATGTCTTTGATCTGTAATGTTGCAAAAATGAAACTCTTTGACTTTTGTTTCCTCATCCTAAATGTGAAAACACATTTTGAAATCTTTCTTTTACCATATTTATATTTCTTTATTCCCTTCTGTTTTCCACTTTTTCTTTCCTTGAAAGGCAATGAGCATTCTTCTTCATGCAAATGTTTCAATTTTAGCTCTTTGAATTGAACAGTAAGCAAGATTTAATGATGTATTGAAGCTGAGGAAATCCACTGACAAAAGACTGGCAATTCTGTATCTAAGTATTTTTTTAGTAGAATGAAGGAAGTCTATTTAGCAATGGTGACCCTAAGCTAAGGTTTAGATAGAAACTATAAAATTTATTTTTATTTTTCCTTTTATTTTTATTCTATTTTATTCTTTATTTTTATAGCTTTCCTCAGCATCTGCTACTTACTGTTTCCAGGAACATTATGGTGGACTTTGTAAACTTTAGTCTTACTTACATTTGCCATTCTTATGTTTTCAAATTACATACTTTCACATTATTTGCGTACATATTTTCACATACGAAAACCTCTCTCAAGCCTCTGTGGACTTCCTTTGCATTTTGATTTTTATTGAGACAATCTACTTTTATGCCTTGATGATGTTGTTTTAAGGATCAAGATATGGAATGTTTTCGATATTCCCCTTCACTGTTGCCAATCATGGATGTTTGAAGGAATGTGGATAGTAAAGAAGACATCTCAAGACATTTAAATGGAATATTTCAGATATTTATCTTCAGTAGAGAGATGCCATTGGTGAGATCCAGGTTGACATTATCATTTACAGTTTGGGTCACACATATTCAAGAAAAACTAAATCAGTGGGGAATTTCTAAATAAAGTAAAGAGCTTTGAGGACAGTCTACTTATACAGAACACTTGCCTTAAAAAAAGGTGTACCAGATGCATCTGATCTGCCTAACTTAGACACCTAACTTGCAACCAGGCTTTGGATAGCTAATGAAGTCTAAAGTTTCCCAAGACAGTGAGTACATGTATGTGAAGAATGGTTTTGCTGTTCATATTATGTTAAGAGAACACTTTCTCTTCTGTAATTACATTAAATTTTGGAGAAATCTTGGTCAGAAGCCTGTCAAAATTTTGCATAAAAATACCTCTGTGGCAGTGACCAAGCTGGCCTTCTCTAATGAAACCTATTGGGTTGATTTTCTTTCTCAGGAAAGTGAGCCTGAGAGGGAGGGAGACGACAAGGCTGGGGAATTCCCCACAGTTCCCACAGTTTGAGTTGTCCCTCAAAGTCCTAGTTTACACCCCTTTCCCCTCCCAGTTGTTCCCTATACATTAGGTTATTTCAATATGCATTAGTTTCTGGAAAGTTCTTTGTTCTTTGTACACCCATTGGTTCATTCAAATGTAACCTTCCCTTGTTTTGTTCCATTGGACTCTTGCTCTTATGTAATCCTTCCCCATTTGTTGATCTGTTGTTCCTCCCCCTGGACCTCCCCCTCCTGTTTCCCTTAAAACCCTGTGTAACTAACAGGCCTTTGTTCTTTTGCCACCGCCCATCTCATCTCTATTCTCCTGTCCCTCCCGGGGCAGAGAATAAAGACTTGGTCTCCGTGGTGACTGAACCCATCTCGGCTCCTTTGCCTCCACAGCGTCACCACACAGTTATCGCCTGCTGCCAGACTCAGCTGGGGTCTCTGCGAACGGCTCCCTGCGAGTGAGCAGGAGCCTGCCATCCCAGGACACAAAGGACACACAAGCGGTCTCTGCTGAGGCACTCGTGTCCAAGCTGCGCCGTGACCACCGGCCAGTCAAGTGGGCAGCGACATACCTCTAGGTGCAAAAATTATTGATCCTAGAAATCTTTCAGTAGACATTCTGTTCATGACCTTGAACCAAGGCCTGATATGCTTTATGATAGATGTCAATTTATTTTGTTATCAGAAGATTGTGAATAAATGGTATAAGGGGTCTTTTCCAGTATATCAATATTCTTCCTGTTAGAATGTTTCTCATACTGAAGTTTTCTTGGGCCAAATTAATTCTTTTGTTCTGTCATGGCAATAATCAGTGTCAACAGTGGGGTTTTTACTGTCTTTTCTGAATTTAAGAGTTGTCTTATAAATGCAGTCTTCACTGGTTTGACTAAAATATTAGGCTGAGGTTCAACACTTTAAAATGTTTTTTGAAGGGGATGTTTCCCAAGATGTTGATAATTTTGATTGGTTTAATTGATTTGATTAATTTAATTGATTTGGATTAACTTTCTTAAAAATGTCTGTGATTTTAAAGTGTCTATTCAAATTTAAATACAGGCAGTTGATGTCTTATTAATACTGAATAAGTCAGTTTTTATGACTTGAGATTTATAGGCTGCATTCTTGTTTAAATATGCAGAGTATCATATTTTCTGGAATGATAATGCTGACTAATACTAAGCTTCATGTGTCTTTTCAGTGACCTTGAGAACGACAATTTTGTACAACTAAATTTTTCCCACTCTGTTCTAATAAAAGTTAAGGAGCTTTCCACTAATAATTAATATTACTTTTTCTCTTACTAGAGTGTTCCTACATGTTGTTTTCTGGCTTATTAAAATATCTTACTTTTACCTTTTATAATTAATTTTCTTTTTCTATTTTTCCAAGTCTTTTTTTTTTTTTCTACACGAAGAATGCAATTTGTACTTTTAAAATATCTTTGAAAATATTATCTGAACCATTTAACTTTCTCTTTTTCTCTAAGAGCACCTATCAACACTTCTCTGAAAATCGAGGGACAACAGTCACTAGAGCTAAAGCAATATAAAGAACAGTGGAATAATTTTATTATTTCACTTGCACTTTGACATCCATTAATGGTGCCTAATAAAGTTTTGTACCCTTTTGAAATAACCTTATATTAACTCATATAAATTTTTAATTATTTTTAGAATTCCTATATGATTCCTATGGGAAGCATTATCTTCCAAGATTTTATCTACATTTTATTTCTTTATATGATCATAGTTTACAAACGACTTTTGCCTGCAATGATTCTCATTTTGCTGGGTTTCATCCTGTTTCTATAATTTTAGAAGGTTTTGCATGATCCTTTTGCAAAAATACCTGAGACATTTCCCAAATTTTTAACTTTCACATTTATGTATTTTCACTTCAACTTCTAACTCATAAATGAAAGTATTGAATAGTATTCCATCTCAAATGTATTTGTCCTGAGCTGTACAGTATCCTTCCCATTGTGCAATACATGACCAATTGATTGTTGTACTGAGAATTTAACAGTATTTCTAGATCCTTAGAATATTTTCTATGGGGCTGTAGTGATCATTTCACCAGCATAAAACTAAACCAACACTAATGTGCTCAGGGAGCTATTAGATTTACAGTGTTGTGATTTGCCTATTACCGAGCAGGAACAGGACACCTTATGTCCATGGCATGACCATGACATCTGCATTCCATAGCCATTCTTTTATCCACAATGGACATACACAGTGAAATTTTTTCCTGGTGATTACCCTTACAAAAATGACATCTTTATTCTGTGTTATTATTTATTATGTACTTTTGACACTTTGATTTGCAAAAACCAAGTATTATAATTTTGTTTTTTATGAAGAATGATTGTGAAAATCCAGTTAGTCACTTGACTCATCTGTTTCACTTAATAAAAGGAGCTTTCAGTTTCAAGAGCAAAACCATTTTTTTCATTTTTAGTTTTTGTTGTGATATGGATTCATTTTTATTCTTTCCCTGTGTCAGTCCTCTAGGACTTGATCTGTTCTCCATGCAGTATCATATGACCACTGTACTCCATAAACTCTACCATACTACTGCAAAAGCATTTCACCACCTCCCAGTGAGCCACCTTCAAGTTACCATTCATTCTCTTTATACTTTTCCCTGCCTTTTCACATCTGCATTTCCTTATTCTCTTTTCATTCATTAAACATTCCTTTACTGTTTTCATTTTGGTCAAAATAGGACTAAAATGTGAACTGTCCTGACCTACAGTGATCTTTTGATCTCCTACTTTTTATAGACTTAAAAACCTGTTCTTCTTTTCACTTTGTTAAAAGTATCTCATTTTGAGCCTTCAGCTTTCTAACTCTTATTATTCAAATCTGAACTATCGTTTTATGTCAGTCTACTCTATTTTTATTTCAAATCCTTGTCTCTTCATGTGATGTTATTTCTTTTTTTTTAAAATACTTTTGAACATTGAGATTGTTTTCTGTAGTATCTAGACAACTATAAAACTAGAACTTACCTTCTTTCCTGTTTCTTTCCTCAACTTCTCTCATTTCGAGGATATCACATTTACATTGTTTGTTCCATGCCTCTATTTTTAAGTCTATCATAATAAAATTTCTTGTCTTTTATGTAGTAATGGAATTTAATGCTCTCCACATCCAAAAATTTTTGTTAATTCTTAAACTAACCAAGTGCCAAATGAGGTCCCGAGTGAACAATGTTGATTAGTACTAAGCTGTTATCCAAACTGCTGTTTCAAATTTCTGGAAGAAAATCTTTCTCCTAAAAATTACTAATTTGTTAAAGCCATACACTTTTTGTTGTTTGTTTTCTGAAAGATATGTAAGCAACTAGAAAGCGGTTGCACTTGTTGAACACAACAGCATTTCAACACAGCAAAGAGACTTATTCTTTGCTAGCATTAATAGATTGAAGTGTCTACCTAGACACATCACAGAACATAATAATTTTAATGAAGAATAAATTAGTTTGAACAATTTTCTTCCCTTATTTGTTCTTAATTTTTTTTTTTTAAAGTCAGAGTTTCATGTAACATTCTACATCCACAGAGGTCACTCAGTATTAGGAATAAAACAGCATTAAGGGTATCAATTTAAAAAAAAAAAAATTACACTCAATCACAAACTTGTATGGTCATTCAAGTTCATTTAATTGTTCCTGAACTGAAGGTTTCTTTTAATCAGTACTGCTGGTAGAATTTCCAAGTTTCCCTAGCTTTTCAACAAACCAATATATGGAATGGGAACAGGAAATTACTTTGGGCAAGTATATTAAATAATATAGTAAATAGACACCACAATAATTTAATGGAAAATATTTCTATTTGTCCTAGTTCTCTTGTCTTCTGAAAACCTGTCTATACAAACTTGAATTCACTCAGACTCAGAATTTGTCTCTGCTCAGTCTTTTACTCTCTGGTCTGTCTTTTCCATGTAATAGTCTTTTTGATATAAAGACATAGATGCAAAAGAACAATGCTTCTTGGACATTAATTCTTTCAATAATTGTAATAATAGTAACAGCAATTGTGATAGTTATAATAATCACAATCTTTCTTAGACTTTCCATGTGATTGTCTCTGCTAGCTGTACTAATCACTACCCACCTGAGTTTTCTGGTCTTAGAGGCTCATCTGCATGGATAGCAGGGGAAGAGGGGCCCCTCAGTCCTTGAAGGCACCTCCAGAGGTGCATAAGACACTAAATCACAGGCCAATTGAGATGTTCAGTCAGAGCTGAACTGCCAATAGCCTAATAATAATTCATTTTCTGAGTGTTTTAATAGATTGTTTCTGGCATAAAGTTCCAGAAAATATCAAATAAAGCAAAAAAAAGGACAAGTTGCTAATTTACAGGATAGGAGACTGGCTTTTAGACTTTCACTGTCTTTCAGATTCACAACCCAATTATTCATTAAAGTTCAAAATTTTTGGCTGGGTTTTCACTGTAACTGCTGTCAGAAAAACAGTCTTCAGTGAAGAGTAATAAAGACTGATTACCTTAGACTTCATTACTGTATAATGAGATTTCTGTTAGTTTTGATAATGGATTAACACTTTGTTTGCATGTGGCCATTTAGTGTCCTTGAACAGCACTGATGATATTACAAGGAAATAAAGCACTCTTACACTTTTAAGACATTATCAAAGCTACCTAATCTGGAATGCTGCATAGAGGTGATACCAGTGGTAGAGTAGGGAGGATGTGCTCACAAGAAGCCGATGAACACAGGATGACAGTCAGGTCCTGTTCCTAGATCATTTGTCCATAAGTAATCCAAGCAGAAACAAAATGAGACACAGACAGCTGAATTTAAAGGAGCTTTAAACCACACATTTCAGTATGGGAAAGGAAAGAAAAAAAATCACTGAACATGCTGATAACATATGTCCTTAACAATATCCTACATTGCAATTATTTCTTGAAGGACACTTGTGATTATTAATGAAAAATATTTTTAAAGAAATGAGATAATTAAAAATATAATGAAAAGAAATGATAGTTGGTAGATCAACTGATATTAAATTTAATTGCTATGAAATTATATACATAGACATAAATGACAAAAATTATGAAGTGTGTTGAAACAAATGTAATAAAGTTCATATTTAGATTAGAGCTTGAGGCTGTCTTGAAAACATCTTTGCAGGTTTGAAAAGACGAAAAATATTTCAGTGACAAGTGAGGTGTAAATCTGTTTGGTAGGCAAGTATGTAATAAAAATATTTTTCTTTTCTTTTCTTTTCTTTTCTTTTCTTTTCTTTTCTTTTCTTTTCTTTTCTTTTCTTTTCTTTTCTTTTCTTTTCTTTTCTTTTCTTTTCTTTTCTCTCTTCTCTTCTCTTCTCTTCTCTTCTCTTCTCTTCTCTTCTCTTCTCTTCTCTTCTCTTCTCCTTTTCTTTTCTGGAGCACTACCATCTGTTTCAGTGTCTCTCTCTTGTATTGGTTATTAAAACGGAGAAAATTTTAGAAGAAAAAGGAGATTCTGTCCTTGAAGAATGCTAGTTTTAATATCAGTCTTGTGTTATTAATGGTTTTGGACATTTGGGGTTTTTTCAGTTTGCAAGTTCTGACCAGAGAAACAGACAAATCGATCTTAACTTGATTATTCATTCAGTGCTTAACTCACTTAAAAACATTATTTTCCTGAAAACTTTTCATGTCTGATTCAGGTAAAGGGTTAAAACAAAGTCTTCACATGTCATAGCTTAAAACCCAAGATAATGAATAATAAAGCTCCAGAACAGCCAAAGGAATTTCACTACTAGGAAATAGCAGAGATGAAACAGAAATTCTGTAACTTGGAGTGTACATAGCACTGAGATATGAAGCTTTTCAAGGCCAGAGGCAAACACCATGCAAAATTGAGCCCTGATTCTGATTTTTCTGTACCTCAGATGATTGCTCAAGGGAATGCTCTGGGCCATTCTGAGCATCTGTAGATTTGTTTGGGGCATATTTCATTATTTCTAAAGGTATAGTTTTGAGTTAACAAAGAAATAAATGTCAACACTTTAACAGATCTCGCAAAATGGTGTTCTCACCCATTTCAACCTGTTGCAAACTGCAGCATTCAGACTATTCATATATCCCCAAATATAATTCTACAACAACTAAAAGTTATTAATAATCACCTTGCTAAAGATGGCATAGATTTTATAATCAATTGACTGACTAGTCTTTTTGCTAAAAGCCATCCTGGGAATCAAGATGAAAACAATTACTCGAAGACACAGAGCACTTTTGACTTCACTAAGTGATGAGCAGAGTCTTCCTTCAAGTATGCCTTATAAAAGGGTTTATCTGCTCTAAGCCAAAATGTTTTCACAGATAGGGTTTTTTTCCTTATTGAAAATTAAACTTACATTTCTTTAAATACATTAGAAAGTCATAGCATATAAGCATTTTATTCACATAATCTGGGAAAGTCATTCTCCTTTCATTTCTAGTACCTGGAGTTCAGTTTCCATTAGCTCTACACATGCAGAAGGAAGTCAGGGTTGTTGTCATAATAGCTATACATTTAAATACATACATTTAATAATACAAATTTTAGATGGAAACTGGTAGTTTTACTCATTGTCAAGACCAAGAACTCCAACTGTATGAAAGTGGAACTCTTACATTTTTTCTCAAAATTATATGACCATCTGTGTTCTAACTGAACCATAAGAAAATCCAGGAAATACTGATTTCTATATAAGAAATTTGGAGATTACAAGAAACAAAATCTTCCAAATAACTAATTATCTGTGTCTACACTACACCGTGGTTGTTCATGGTATGGAGGTATAATATACCTTCCATCTGTAGATAAACATGTAATCTCTTTATGTAGATAAAAGTGTATTCTCCTTATGGAAGTGCCTTGTCCTTGCCTACTGTCACTTATCTGAAGTAGATACCCTACAAAAAGTTATGTTTACCAAGGAACAACAAAGAATGTGCAGGGAGATTTATTTTCTGAGGTATTTATCTTTAAGGTTTAGGTTAAAGACAGAAAACGACCACAGAAGTTTTGATTAATTTCATTCTATCTTACCATTGCTTTATGAGATAAAAAGCCAAGTATAAAATGCTACTATTAAAAGCATTTATGCAAGAAATTATTTTAGACACATAAGACTGAAATAATAACTTGCGTTAACTTGACAAATAAACCAGTAATAATAGCTGTTATAGATCACAACAAAATGATTCAGGGATGGTTTTGAAGGTTGCTGCTGTCCCCAAAGGTCTCCTAGAGGTAAACACTATTTTTTGTAATTCAGTATTAAACTTTAGATGTATCATATATCTGAAAAAAACAAGCATTCGTGTGCAAAGGGGTCATTAATCACAGGCCAAGATTTTCTCAAAAAACATTTTCAGTCTGTTTTCATGCCTCAGAGTGGCTGCCTAATCTCTACAGTTCTCTCTTATTTAATAGAAGTGAAAATTAGTTGTGATGTTCATGTCTCAAAGTATAGTGAAACTTATGGAAACAATATCTTAAGAAAGACTGGTATATCATAACTTACATTAGCATTTAATAGCATAACATACAAGAGAGTAAGCTTTTTACAGAACACCAATTAGATATGAAAGCCAGAGGAAATTATTGTTATAAACAATGTAAAAAACCCCCACCTGTTAATCAATTTTATATATATACACATATGCAAATGTATATACATTTATATATGTACACACATCCACACCCACACACCCACACACACCCCCCCCCCCACAAACACAAATCTTTTTACAACCACATTGATCAGAAAGCATTTGCTTGTCACATTTTCAATAAGAACCTCTATGGAAATGAATAAGGTCTATGAAAAATTTTTGAGATCATTAAAACTTCAATATTTGTTTCACTTTTTTTTAATTCATGTTATTAGATATGTTTTAGTAAGGAATTTTTAAATAAAATTTATTACATTTTTTGCAAAAGAAAAATATAAAATTATTGACTGTAAGAATGCCTTACTTCTGCCAGAAGGTCTTGTGACAGCTATAGCATGCTCTTTGTGTTTTCATTATTTTAGGTTTATTCTTTATACATGCTTGTGCATCTGAAGTGAGACATATGATAGAAAGGGAAAAACAGGTTTAGGGTTTTTTAAGCTGAAAGCCAGTACTGGCTCAACAACAAATAGGAAAAATTAATTCAGGAAAAATGATCATTCATACACTTTCCTTGGAATTTGGAAAGAGGGGAAGCTTCTTTCCAGATGTATGTTTTATTCAACATGCCTGATTTGCCCTTTCACTGATACACCTTGTTTTCCTACCACTCTCGTACCTTTCCGTAAGTGGAGCTGATGTATGGAAGAGATTTGGGAGGTAATTTTAAATGGAAGCTCAGTAGTACAAAAGTGAACTATCATTCATATGAGGTTTTGGTTTCTTAAAATTTCTGGAGGGAAAGATATTTATGACCTTTCATTTTTTCTAGGAGTTTCTTTCATTTTTCATGGCTAAGGAACATGTAATTTAAGTTTGTGTAGTAAAACCCTGACTTTTTTTCAGCCTTCACCCTTTTAATAACGAGATCTGATCAGCACATAAACCATCTCAGCAGCACAAGACAAATTTTAAAAGAAATTAAACACAAACTTTTTCAGTGTCATAAAGAAAGTCTTAATAAGAATTGGGTTATGAACATAACTCTCCCAAGTAATGCTTTTGCTGCTTCGAATATATGTATAAAAAAGCCTCAAACTGGCACCCAAACATTTTTATTTTCCAATAATTAGAAAATAATCTAAGTAAAGATCATGGGGTTTAAGTTTTTCTTCAAAACACTTATTCTTTGTAAAGTTGCCCATGCTTTGTAAACTGCTCACTCTTAGCAAAAAATTTACATCAAATTAATGCCAACTTTGTTGTTTATAAAATGAAATATGAAATTGTTTAAATAAGAAACCTTCACAAAATGAACAAATGAACAAAACTGTAAAAATTTTCAGTATGTTTAAATTACCTACTGTGCCAATTGGCAAGGAAAACAAAGGATAAAATAATGATGATGAAATCTGAAACTGTGTATTTCTTATGACAGATGAGTTCAGGAACCCTGAAACAGCAGCAATGAGCACAGCAGAACTTCCAGGTCCTGGGGATCTCCTGTGTCTTGTGCTAATATTTGCTTGTAAGCAAGTTTTGTCCCTGCAGGAAATGCTGGATTATGAGCTTTCTGTCTTAAGCAGAATGTCAGTGTGATGCACTAATTTTGTTTGATATCTGAGTTCTTTTGCCTTATAACAGTGTATTTAGCTTCTTGATAGCATTTAAAGATGGTAGTGAAGTAACGACTTTCTGAAGTGATAGAAGAAATGTGCTGGAAACACAGAAAATATGTGGCTAAAAAAAAGCAAAGAAAACTGAAAATAGCCTTAAAGCTGTAGATTGAATTGATGACATAATACCCTGGAGACAAATGCAAAAAAATCGAGTCATAAGGCTCAATGAGGAGCCATGAATGGAAATGGTTTACGTGATAGATCAATCTTTTCAGACTTGCAATCCACGTAAGAGGAAGGTTAACAAGGAGCTTATGTTGGAAATGGTCTTGAAGTGAAATAGAAGATCACAAATTAATTCCCTTTACTAATGGGAGACTTCTACATTTTACCTCAAAAATGCAGTTTCTTATTTTACTGGAGAAAAAAAAAATACTTGAGATTACTTTTATCCTAATTTCAGGACTCTCTCTGAAGAAAATGAGACTTAGATGACATGAGTCTGGATGTGCTCATTCCTCAAACTCTAACCTATTTGTGAAGCTGCTTAATTCCGTAATTATGTTAATTTTGTTTTCTGAAGTTCCCCAGTCACCTGAGCTGTAGCATTAACCATTAAATTCCAATGTACAGTGTATACAAGTCAACTTCTGGTGCCCACAACTGGATTTAGGTGCTTAATGGCCTTAATCCATGCTATTAAATCCATTTCTCAGCCTTTGAAAGACAATAACTTCAAAAAATTGTTATTAGAAGTAGGAATTGGTCCAATCCACAGCTGTATTAGGGATAACACAAAAACCAACATTTCAGATGATTGAATCACAGTGCTGGGGATAGTCCCTGACATTTTGTAATTTATTAGAATAGATGTAGCCTAAATTTATGCTTCTAGGAGGAATCCTGATAGCACCAATGTACTCAGTGTCAGAAAGCTGATACTACCCATGGAGCATCAGTTCTCAGAGCACTAATATAATTTAAACCTCATTAAACGACAGAAATAGGTGTGGGATTTAACTTAAGTTTGGGGAAATATAGCTTCCAACATCTATTTTATTCATCTAGGCTGAGATTAGAGTTTATATTTCCTACCAGTGTGGCTTTATCTCTGTATTACTTTAAGTCTGGGAACTGTAAACATCTTCTTATATTTTTTTTTCCAGTATTAATATGTTTTCAATATAACATATTCTGCATTTGTTAGGATTTTTGTTCATTCCGTTTCTACTGGACTTTTTTTTAAATTTTTTTTTTTTAAATTCAGCAGAGACTGGATTACTCTAGAATACATTAAAACAAAAAGGACTGGAAAAGGTATATCCCTTAATAAATTGCAGCTCACTGATCAAGGGTGAAGTAGAGGATGAAAGACGGCCAGTGGTATGACAGGAAGCAGGGAGCAGAATGCAGGACACCCAGCTCTAACAGAAAGAGATGCTATTTATTATGGTGGAAACCCCCTAAAGTTCCCCCATGTTTTGACTAACCCACTTCAAATGTTCTAAACCAAAACAATTTAGAGATTAGACTCCTCCAGTGGAAGAAAACATCTAGTTTTCCCCCAGAAAGTGTAATTTACATTTGGTCTTTCAATGGCAGCTTTCACTTTCTGGTTTTGGTGTTTTCACACTTTGTGAGATACTGAACTTTCCTTACACATCATATAAAGAGTGTGTAGTGATTAAGATTTACAATGATGACCCATTTCTTTTAGACCTAGATAGTATTTTTTAAATGAAACTTTTATTACTAGGGTTATAAAGCAAAAAGTAAGTAAATAATCAATTAAGGTTGTTTTTCTCTCTACAAGAAAGAAAAAACTTTTTAAACTTATGATACTAATAATGGCAAAAATTAGAAAGTGTCAGTATGAAAAATATTGTTCAAATACCCTATAAATTCCAGAACCAAACACATTTTATAAGCTTATTAAACTCAAACTTTAATTTATATATACAAACTTTATGTTTGCAGAAAGCAAACAATAAAGTGGGCCCTACTTCATCACTCTGACTTCTCAATGCTATGACCATACAAAATAAAGAAAAAAATTGCAATTTCTATTTTTAAATTTCTTACTGTTGCTTTAATAAATGTACAAAAGATATAACCACCATCTTCAAGGAATATTAAAACTTTTTTTTTTTCCTGACAAATTAACTTTAAAGGCAGAATTGAAATTATTCACCTAATGGGATAACTTTCTTCAGTACAACAGGTCATGCACAAGGCTAGAATACCTAGCTTATAAATAGGATAAATTCTCCTTGTTTTTAATTCTGGGTAGTCTAACTTATATCAGCTGGAGTTGTATAAAAAAGGCTGGATATACTTATAAGGACTGTGGAGAGAGCTTACAACTTTTAACAGGCTAGCTCATGCAGTTAGAATGTTGTCAATTTTTCAGGCATACAGACCCACTTGAAAGTGTTAATTATTACAATGAGAAGAATTCACTCTTAAAGCCTACACATATGAAAATGTAATTTCCAGACAAATATTCTATATTACTTTAAATACCCTTTATTTGATCTCCATGTGAATTGTCCATTATACTAAAAATGTTAGAGCTCTCCAGCTCTACAGATGTGCTTTTGTTGGTCACATACACCTGCGGTCTGAAAAAATAAAACATCTGTCTGACTGACTGATGGACTAAATCAACTCAATACAGTTTATAGAGCCTGAGAATAGGGAAAGAAAGGTTGTTATGATGTGCAAATAAAGACAATATCAACTTCATTAAATGAAACTAAATATAGTAGTTGGTTTTGCTTTTTTTTAATTTTTTTTTAAAATTTTCTGTCAGAGATCGTATTTTAAGTGCTGATAACTCATTTTCTACAAATCAATATTGGACATAATATACTTTGGATCACTGGTATATTTATGTGTGTTTAGAATTTGCAGATCAAATTATAAATGTAAGTGATTTTGAAGAGAGTTTACTTGTCACATTTCGTAGTATTTGGGGTTTTTTCTATATGCTTTACTAAGTAAGAGTTAAACTTTATTTTACAGTCTGGGTATTTAATTATCTTTGTCTTACTGTATGCACCAATCAATGACTGAAGACCATCTTTTCATGGTTTTGCTATGAACTAAACTCCTTTTAGGCAAATTTCTGTAGTCAAGATCATTCCAGTATATTTAAATTTTTTTATGTTTTCTAAGACTTTCTAAAATGTCATCCAGAACTTAATGAAGTACAAATA
This sequence comes from Pardalotus punctatus, assembly GCA_013400915.1. Classification (NCBI taxonomy): domain Eukaryota; kingdom Metazoa; phylum Chordata; class Aves; order Passeriformes; family Pardalotidae; genus Pardalotus; species Pardalotus punctatus. Next base: position 164,509 of record VZTX01023637.1, read on the forward strand.
TCATCTGAAAATACAAGTATTTTCTACAATTATGTAACCAATAAAAACCAAGCTAAAAGATATGGTTAGTCCAGGGTGAAGATAAAAGATATGTTGAAGCAATCCACAGATTAGTGCAGTCCCTACAACATAAATAATTGAAAGTGTAACTGATGTAAATATTTATTAGGTCAATTGTTAAGTAAAATATTATTTTATTTTATTTTGTAACTAGTATTTCATTGATTCCAGGAGAAATATTAATCTGAAAACATTGTCAACAGTTGTATTGTTCTGTGAACATATAGGTGTGGAAAATTCCTGTATTCTGTTGTAAGTACTTGAGGCATAAAACCTGCTATTCTGAACCAGCTGTGAGTTAGAAGCCTACAGCTCCATAAAATGGATGATGTGAGTATCCCTTTCACTGTGTTGTAAAAATCCTTTAGCTTTGCACTTAAATAGCAATATGGGTACTAAGTCTAAATAATCTTGTTAAATCTCACACTAAATTTTCAAAGACTTTATTACAATAATGTGTGGTTTCAGAATATCACCATGTAAAACAAGGATTGATCTTAGAATGGGTCTTATTTTCAGATAATGTGACATATTCAGCCTCTGCCAATACAATTTCTCTAAAAGATTATCAAAGCAAGCACCCAGATGATTAAACTTTTAAATAATGAATAATTTTTAAAAAGAAAAAGGGAGGAATATTTAATTCCTTGGAACTCACATCAAATATGTAAGAAACCATCCTAAAATGAATGAAGTAAATGAAACATTGCATTGACTGTAATAATGTTAATATTTAGGTCTTCTAAATGTAATTGCGTACTGCAAATTATGGCAGTGTATTTCAAGATAATTCACATTTAAATAATAAAGTACTGGGAGAGTAGTTTTGTGCAGAACTTCTTTTTTTGAAAAATATCCAAATGTCTTTTAGTATACGACATCATATTGACAAACAGACATTGAGCCAGCAGCTATGAAAAAATGTGAACAAAAAGTTAAGAATAAAAATACACCAATTAAATAATATGAAATTGCAATAGATTAGCTATAATATGTTTTCTTGCTGTGCCTAAAAACACACAAAGAAGTATGAAAACCATATTTTTAATTATAAATATACATTTACATGCACACGTATCCTATATGTGCATAACCTGCTATATGAATCTCTTACCCTAAGTAGTGTGTTTTCAGAAGATAAAAATTAGCTATATTCCTAGTGCATTATCTCAGTGTTTGCAGGTGTTCCCACTAGAAAGAAGAGGGAGACTTAGATAACAGTACAAGCCGATAAACTTATCTATTAGAACTCTCTTTTAAGGCTGACTGCTTAATGTATCCAGATCCTTTCCAAAGCCATTTTTTTACTATTATATTTATTACATTTGCAACATTTGAGATTGCAATGGTTCTGTTAAAATCTGTTGGGTTTGTCATAGTCTATAGACAAGCTTGCTTTGTTGGTCTCTTCTGGTGTGGTTTTTTGGTGTTTGTTTGCTTGTTTTTTTATTTGAAGCATGAAATTTGTAGTAAACGAGCTGAAAAGTATTTCTTCTCATTGTAGCCAAGGACACATAGATGAGTTGCTATTTTCGGACTAACTTATCAGGATCTTTACAATGATTCACTGTTCTTCCCCTCCTCAGACATTCAAGCAAAGAAAAAGGATTGTTTATTCAGCCCGTTCTGAACATGACATCTATTTACATGGCCAGACTTAGAGGCATCCCAGAGGAGATAACAGAGGTTTTAACAATACCTGCAGTGTATTTTAGTTCAATATATTCACTGCAAGCCAGCTGGAATGTGATTTGTTGTTCATGTGTGCTGTGGCAATCCCTGAGACAGAAGTGTTGGTGGAAGTTGAGGGTTTTAACAGCACTTTGGCCCTTTCAATACGTGGTGTTATGCAGATATGTTGTGCATTGCTGTGAGAAATATTCCTGGTGTGGGCATTAACATTCACTTCTACCTTCCTGTGTTTTCTTTGTCCTGTCACACCCAGCTGCTGTTTGTTCTGCTGATCATCCTGATAATGCCTTTTTCTTCCTCTCTCAGTGCAGATACATTGGTTTTGATAATAAATTCTGAATAGGGTATACCAGTTCAGGTCAGTTTTTATCAGCACCTTCCTCAGCTGCATTACTACTTCCAAACAGGAGATATGTTTTACAATGTATATGTCACATGACATGATTTGTCTTGCCTTTTTAGCTGTGCTATCATTCTGGAAATGACATCATACTATATCTTAAAGTCAATTAGAGATCTTCCTCCTGTTCAAATAAAGATAGGGAGCCTTGTACAAGAAATAATTTGATAAAAGGTTTGTTACTATCTTTTGATGGCATTTCTGCCATTTTAAGTTTCAAATGTGTTTGGCTACTTCTGCTAAAGCTGTGAGGGTGGGTTTTATTTCAGCTAAATTTAGACATCTGGGTGTAACTTTTGGGGCAATTTATCTCACCTGTTGTTGATCCTCTCTGCCTTATTTCCAAAGGTGTCTCTCATTTCTTTCAGAGGTAATATGTGAAGATATTAGCTACAGCGTATATTATATGTAGTCAGACAACTCCACTATAAAACAACTTTTTCAAAAAAATAAAAAAGGAAAAACTTGAGAACCTAAATCCTGATTATTTTCAGTGACAAGCCAGGCCTATAGCTTTATATAAAATATTTGATGGAGTACTGTAAGATTTGGAAACACTGGAAGCCATGAAGCAAAGTTCCCTAACATATGGTCCAGCTGACAAGTATTCATATCACAGAGCAATGATGAATTATAGAAATGTGGTATCATACATCAAGAAGGAATATTGTTATCTTTGAATGAATAATTTCCACAGGTTTTGTGTTTTGTGTCTTGAAGCATTTGGTTTCCATGGAAGAACATTACATAATATGGTTTATCCACCTCAGGAAGGCATACTGTATTAAACCATGTTGAATTTTATGGTATAGACACGTCATTGTATCAGGCACAATTTCAATGACAAATTCCAGACTTAGAGTTAGTAGGAGACTGATCCAATGAAGAGTTAAGCATTTCCAGAAGGTTTTTCATCCTGTCCGAATGTATGTGTCTAAGATAGGTATGATGAATTGCCATCTGTCTCTTTCTATTCAGAGCAGATGACTAGTTCAAAGTATGTGCCAGACTGTTACATAAACAAAGACACATTAAAACAGTTTCAGGACAAGTTGAAGCTTTTGGTATCAAAGTTCTTCATACATCTAAGCTTCAGCTTCTAGACATGTTGAGAAGAGATTCAGTCTTTGCTGCACCTAACATTATCTAAATCTGCAAGCTGGCAGCCCTTTCCTCATTTCAACTGATGAGCTTGTGATGATGGTAGAATTGGAGGGAAAATGTTATGTGAAAGGCACTGAAACACTCATTTGGGATGCTATACATAACTGCTATTGAAGCTCTGAAAACCTTATTTTCTTGGTATCCTCCCTAAATAGTCATCTCATTTCAATAGGCAGCTCTTTGGAAACCTGACTAAGTTTTCTTTCTGTTTCAAGTAGTTATATGGCCTGGTAAAATGGATATGAAATAGTAGAATTGAACCATTTTGCTGTCCAAAAATATCCCCAGACCAGAAAAAAAAAATGTCTGGGGAAATCCCTACCATTTGTTAACTCTCATCAACATCTAAAGAAAGCTTCATGCATCAAGGATTAGGAAACCCAGGAGCACCACTGAGTAAAAAAATCCTCTGTAGAATTTGTCTAGCTATAAAGGAGTGGGAAAAATTGCCAGGAAGGTTTTTTCACTCGCTCAGTTCTTAAGAGGTCAGGATTCTGAAGCCCATCAGAAGTTTCATTTTATTGTATAAACTATGCTAGTTTTGTCTGCCTTGTAATGCTTCAAAAGCTTCTACTTCATCTTGTATCTATGCATACAGAGGCACCTACAATATGAAAAAATGCATCTGAGCTACTTACCTTAGTGTCCCTTTATGGAAAATGAAAAGAATGGATACAATTCCTTTCTCTCTTTTTAAATATTAACTTTAGGGTGAGTAAATGAGACCTTCACAATCCCTATGCCTCTTTATTGTCTGTAAAGAGAGCTTGTTTCATTATACACATCTGTGTGTTATCTGATGAAGCCCATAAGCAGTGGAGGAAGACAATTTATAACAAAAATATATATATTTTTTTAAATTTCAATACCTAAAGACTCTTAACTGGCACTTTGTCCTTTGAACTACCATGGACTTCATGTGCACAAATACATTTGTTAGAAGTCCTACTAAAAGCACCACTTCAATACAAAATGTTGAGTTGATCATTTGTTACAAAGCATGGATAGTCCACTGTACAGGCTGTTCCCTTTTACAATAGTATCCTAAGGAAAGCTCAACATTGCTGATTCATATATAACAACTGTGAAGTAGTATAATGCCATTTTTTAGTGCTGTGTAAGAGGTTATCTTCAAGATGAAACAGAAAAGTGCAGCACTGATCACACAGAAGTACTAAAATTCCAGTCACACTCACACCAGTTACCCAGTTAAGTCATGACAGCCTCTGTCCGTCCTACTAACAAACGGCTGGAACACGACCTGCCCAAACAGTGCCATTCAAAGCTGTCACCAAGGTCACAGGATCATAGAACTGCTGGTTGTAAGGGATTGCTGCAGGTCACACAGTTCAGCTTCCACTTGACGCAGGACCATTGAAAATAATAGGTTCGGGCACCTGCAACTTTATCTTACTGAGCTTTAAATACCACTCAAAAGATTAAAGTTTTTCTTCAATTGGTCTGGCAACACTGCTACAATGCTGCATTGCTGTTCTAATGCTGAAAATTTTCTTAAATGTCTAATCTGAGCCATCCCATCCTCAGTTTGTTCTCATTCCCTTTATTCTTGTCATTGTTTATTTACTGCCAAGAGTGACTGGTTTGTAAGTGTCTTTCAGGTAACTGCAGCTCACCTTTTGAGTCTCCTTCAGGATGCAAGCTGACCTTTTATTCTCCTTGTTTTCTGACAGAACCAGTCCAGCTCTGTCAATGGCTGTTTTTAGTTCTAAGAGTGTGAATAATGGTCCAAATGATGGAGATTAATGAGATCATAAGGTTGGAAGTGACCTTATTTAGCTTGTCCATTCTGCCCCAAGTAAGATCAATGGCATCTATACCATTCTTGACAGATTATTTCTCTAATCTAAACATCTCCAGTGATGAAGGCTCTCTAGCTTATCTGGTTTGGACACTGAGATTTCTAGTAGAATATTTTGAGACAGATAAATTAGGGCCAGGCTCATTTCTCCTGTCACAGCCCCATAGTTTCAGGACTGCTGCATTTTCATGCTCTCAGCTCCAGCCAGCAGTGAGGATGAGCATATTCCCTCCACAGGCACACACACTACAAATAGCACACAGAGCCATGCCTGTGCTGCCACACACACAGAAACATAGGGAACAACAGCGGTGGCTTGATCCTGTTCCTTGCCTCATGCAAAGCAGGGTTAAAGTTTGCTAGTGGAATACACTACCATGTACATACACACACACACACACACACACACACACACACACACACACATATATATATGCATATATATGTATATGTATATATATGTATATGTATATGTATATATGCACACATGGACTTTTTCTATAGGGAGATTTGTATGATTGAGCCAATTACTTGCCTAGTTGCTGTCATCCAGAGCTGGGTCCCTCATGCATCAACTTTCCAATCCAGGAGCTTGTTAAATAGAACTCTTCTCCTAGGACTCAACTTATTTTTCTGTGAGTTCTCTAGCATATTCACACAGTCTCAAATAGGAACAGCAGCCAAACCCAACAGAGAAAACAGATTTAATAAAAGTATAAAATAAGATTGTAAGATTGCAGTGAACAGGGGCAGAACTTTCCAGATGAGTATACTGACCAATCTCTTTCCCCTTTTTGGTCCTTCCCATAAACATTTCATGTGTTCCCTTAAGACAGCTCATAAATTTTACACAATCCCAATGTTCTCTTCCCACTACACACCAAGACAAATCCTACAACTATTTAGGCAATAGCTCCTTTATATTTGATGTCTTTCCAGAGGCATTCTCTTTTTGATGCATCTTAGTGTCTTTCACAGCAGGGGCAGTGATCTGATTATTCTCTTCCAATGTTTGTTTTTGGAGGAACTTATCCAGTGTGCTCCTTATTAGGTCACTATAGTCTTTTCACCAGTCATTGTCCTCTGCTCCTTGCCAAGTCTTTGTGAGCCTTTACTCACATGCCCTAGGAGAATTCAGAAACCATGGAGAAACATTCAAGCAAAATCACACAACAAATCACAGTGAACTGTGAAAAAAACTACAAAACTACAAAAAAAAAGAAAAAAAAAGAAAAAAAAAGATGATGAATGATGCAATGAAGGGTTTTGCAGTCTTGTTTTAGATGGCATGCCTAAAAAAGATTTTATCCCAAAGGCATCGTTTTTTAATTTTTCAGCCACTGTATGATACCTAAAAAATCAAACATTTTTAGAGAAATTTTTCCAAAATCACTGCTAAAAATGTTTCCAAAATTTATCCTAAAAATATAAAGCTTTATATGGAAAAAGAGTGTAGAATACACTCAACCAAATTTAGTGCCAGATGAATAATAAGCTGAAGATCATAAATGCAGTGTTTTATCTTCACGTTAGATTGCTTTCATTCCTGTGCAAACCTTAACTAGCTAACCAAATGATTTGACTGCTCTAATCCTTGCCTTCATTCTGCTTTTCTTAATGTGCTTTTTTGTTTTTGTGATGATCATTTAGGCTGCTTGCATTCCATGCAAAATGATTATATTGGAACATCTCCAGGGCATTGAAACTTGAATTTATACATTTTTGCACAGTATTCACCACATACTTGAGTGCATTTTGGCATTGTTTTAAGTAAAACTAAATGTAAATACCCAGGCATAAATTTACTAAGTTCTCTTCTAAATTAATATTAGAAATAATGTGGTGTTGTTTGTTTTGGGGTTTTTTAATTCACATCCTGTTCCTGCTGTTCAAAATTATTTTTCAATCAAGCACAGAGAGTGCAGACGAAAATGAATCAGGGGAGAATATTCTGAAATGGAGCTCCATTTAGCGGATTCAGCAATAAACTCAAGGGTTTTTTTATTTAGATATGGCAGACTCAATTAGCATCTCATTAGCAATAAGCTGTATAAATAGGCATGTTCAGCAAAGAGCGAAAAAAGTCAATAGTCTGCTGGCAGCCACTCAGTATCCCAGCACCAAGCTTTCAACACATAGAGAAGCTCTAATTAGAAGCTTGTCCATGTGCATGCATCACTCATTAACTGCCTCTTTACTGAAAGGGAATAATGAATTGAGCCCTTTAATCTGACATTAATAAATTGCCACCATTTTGGGAGTATTTGAATGTAAAAATGGTGATGTTCATTATCAAAATTATGTTTGATGAGTTGGGTTTGTTCTGGCTCATTGAGAAGGATAATTTTCATACTGTTAAGGCTCCTTCCAAAAAACAAGTCTGGATGCTTTTGGCTTACTCCACAGAACTTTAAGTGAGAGTCTGGATCTCTGGAAACCAGCACTATAAACTACAGATATGATAGATGATGTAATGCAATGGCATGTTTCCTGCCATCTTCTTGTTACATGTGCAAGGGTAATTGAACATGTCTTGAGCCTTCATGTCTTAGGGAGAAAATGACAGAAATCACTCATCCCCTGTTTACAGCATTTCTTCTGTACAACCTGAGTCCATCAGAAGGAATTCAGCTCTATACATATGTGGAAAATATCTGGCAAATACTTTGGGCCTAGACAAATCATCTGTCTTGTTCTAAGTCAATTCCCTCTCTTGCTAAGTTTCCGTCCGTTGTATTTCACCTTTTGTATGAAACAAATAGTTAAAATGGACTATTATGCTTGTTTATGAATGCTTGTTTATAGAAGACACCAGTCTATGGATCTTGAGCCACATATTTCTCACCAAACTAGGGTCAAAATTGGGTTTTTCAGAACTGCATCATGCCACTAATGAGGTTGTGCAAAGACTAATAGGTGACTTGGTCCCCTCTCTGGTCCAAAGGCAGCCTAATCCCATAATGCAGTGGGAGAAGCAGAAGCTCTTACCATTTTCCCTTTGTGAAATGCCCGCAGAAACTCCTGCCTTTGGGTCTAGTTGCCTGATGGGTATGTGCCTTGGTTTGAAGACAGGTGTCTGCTAAGGAGGGTGGGAACCTCCCTTAGAACCCACAAATGTGAACCCCCTTCCCTCCAAATTATTACAACTTTGGAATCAATGGCTTTCAGGCAAAGATACAGGGGGAAGGAATAACAGTTTTCTTTACTACTGTCTCTAGCAAGGCAAAGAATCAACAACA
>VZTX01023637.1:173097-242257 GCA_013400915.1 Pardalotus punctatus
GGGATGCGGGTTATGGCGATGTAGCCGGAGGCAGGCGGGCGCCGCAGTGGGATGGGCAGGGCCGGCAGGCGTGCAGTAGACGTGGTGCAGGAACTCAGAGCAGGGACCAGGGGCGGCAGAGTCAGGATCACACAGGCTCGTCAACAAAAGGTGACAGGGGCTCCTCAACTCACTCTGACAGGGAGAAGCGGGGGGCAGCAGCGGCTGGCCCCCTTCCATAAAAGCTGCTAGCACAGCGGGGGAGATGTGCACCCCAGGAACGCACCCTTTTTTTTTTCCCCGAGCTAAAAGCTCACTCACCAAGCAAAGGAAAAGCGGCACCGATCCAAGATCTTCCCACAGCTGGCCACTGAGAAGATACTCAGTTTCCCACTGCTGCCTCTCCTGTTGCTTATGGTCGAGTGCCTTATCTGATGACCACATCTGCCCTCCACTCCCCATGCCCAAGCCAGCTCTTTGTCTCTTACAAAAGGAGTTAATAGTCCTTAAGTATCCAGCCATTAGTAACCTAGTGCCAGGAATGGGGAAAAATTCCACACCCCTCAACCTCCAACAGTATGCTTTGTGTCCTTAGCCATCCATACATCTACTTTCATGTGTGGGTTCACATGGCTGATTAGAGATGATTGCAGTAGAGGATAAATCTGATCAAAAGCAAGTTAATAAAGCAGAACAGTTATGGTATACATAAAAAGAACTCATAACTCTTCAGGACAGGACATATAAAGGTAAATTTTATATTGCTCAAATTAAAACCAAACAAACTGTATTCATCTGTGACTGTAACATGGATGTCAAAATGTGCTTACGAAAACTGTGCAATGGAAAATATTAATTTTTGCCAAAATAGTTCTACCCAACAGGAAAGGTTAACTGTATTACGAAGAACCATCATAATGCTATCTTTCAGTATTCAAAAGTCATATCAAAAAGTCCATATTGACCTGTCCCAACTATCTATCAAATTTTTAAAAGTCTTGGAGAAATATTGATAAAATAAAATCATAAAAATTTCTTATCTACCTTTGCTCACATTTCATCAGTGAACTGCAAATTCATTAGAATTAGAAACCATGCACACTCATGGTTATTGGAAATCATGTTTCTAATACCCTGAATGCAATGTGCTATTACCAACTCATACTACTCTTTCCTGGTTTTGACCATCTTTAACAAAGAAATAACATTATAGTCCTCAACCAGATTTTTTTAAATAAAATTTCCAGTCTCTGACAAACTGAGTAACAGCATGTAATATTGTGTTCTATACCTTTTTCTTCATGTGACAGTGTTTATTATATATAAAGGGTATCAAAGGGCTGTTTCCCTATATTGGTTTATGTTATATTTGGTATATTTATAATTCCATAACACCAAATCAGATATTTTTTCTGTGCCAAAAGCTCCTCAAATAAATTCATTTTTAATAAAGTTTGTGCAGAAGCATTTTTACAGAAATGATGCCTCTCTAGAAACAACAATAAGATTTTTTTAGGAATTAAATATATCTGGGTTGGATATAGAAGCAATAGTATATAGTCTTTACATTATTCTCCTCAGCTGTCATAAAGTTATTGGATGGTCAAGGGATATTTGGTTATATAATATTGAATTTATTCAGTTGGGTAATCTGTGTGATGGGCTTTGGAGTATGAACTCAGAAAGAAGAAAGTTTGCCACATTTTTCTTGATGGCTCACATCACTTTTAGTTTTTTCTCAGCTCAACTAATATATAGATTAGGAACTTCTTGTAGTAGGACAGTGTGTGGAACAGCGAACCTGACATTCTGTGGAGATTCAATTTCATTAATTTTAATACAAACTTTAAATACATTTAACTTATAGGAATGGTTTCATAACTTGGAAAACCTCTTCAGGGAAGTTACTTAAAATCTTGTAATTAATCTAGTAATTTAGTGGAATTTAAGATGAGGTGCTGAGTGGAAACTAGTATTAAGTTTATGTGGATGTCAAATAACAATAGTACTTGCTTTTTGTCTTACCTAAGTCAGTTAACATTCCCTCTGAAAAATATTTTGTCCTTGGATTTTCAGGGTGGAATAGGAGAAAAAGCTATAGGCTTAAATTCGAATTAAGTCAATATTCTTAATTAAGATCTATTTCACTGGTAGTCTGTCTAATCCTTGGCAGTGCTTTATCTCACTGAAGATTTCAGCAGACATATGATGGAGGATTAAAATCAGACAGCTGAAGCAACTACAGCCACCAGACACTCTCCCACATTGCCCTTCTGATAGATGCTGCCACTAAGCAGAATGCCTGATGTTTTGGAAGAAAGTTTCTAAACCAGAATGGCAAGAAGAAATAAGTTTAACTTAACATACTAAATTGAAGTAATCTTACTTTATACTTAGGACACTGAAAACTTTAGCAATGCAAGTTCTGTCGCACAAATAACTCAGACATCTATATGTTTCGGCAATAATAACTGAGTGAATGATGAAGATGGTGAGGGTGAAAACAAATTTTTCTATCTGGTTTCCACCTTCTGTAATATGTTTTTGGACCTCTGAATGAAACACAAAGCTGATGAAGGATTCTCCTTATAGAGGCCCACTCAGAAAAGTATCTCTTCTATTGTAGACATTCTGGTGTTAGATGTCTACTAGTTGAGGAATTCCATATTCCCAATTCTGACTATGCAATCCTGACTACATATACTTAAGAAATGTATTTGCTTATTTCCTACATAAAATCCCATGAAGATGTAGACTCACCACACAGGCATTGGTATAATTTCAGCTTTAATAAACAATGGCTTCTTAAAGACTTTATCTTGACATGAGCTGACATTGGTCTTTTCTCTTGCCAGATCCAAGTCCTAGACAATTTTCCTTTTGTATCAGAAAGAAGTTGGATTGGATAAATATGGATATTTCCTCTGGGGTGACTAGATTTTTTTTAAAGATGACTCAGTGATATTTCTGTTTGATGCATACCAAATTTCCAACATATCCCATCAAAATGAAATTGCTTCTGCTGGAGGACCTTAAGAAGAACTGACCAGGAAACATTTAGCTTTCAAAAGTGAGAATGCCTATATTTAACTTGCAATTTCTCTTCTTTTATTGGCAATAAAGATAAAGAAACATTTCTGAGAGTGCCTTCTATTTATTACATAGACACCTAATTATTTATTTAAAATCTAAGGTAAACTAGTAAGATAGATTAGATGAAAGAGTTCCAGAAACATTTCTCTATCTTCATGAGTAATAAAACTCTAGGATGATTAGTTGAGATATGGGAATTTATATTGTAAAGTTTAGTAGAAGAATCCTACCCTTATAATAATAATTTATATTGATAACCAATGCACACATTTAATGTCACCTAGGAGATGAGATGTCCTCTACAGTCAGTAAAGGGAAGTCAGCACCTCTTTAAGGTGCTTCATCTCAAAGCTCATTGACAATTTTTTTAGGGCAGGATAAATTGTGAAACTGGCATCTGAAAGCCACCATTTATTGATATCTTGAAGGAATGCAGACAAAGAGCTGAACACATAATTTCAATTTCAGGGGGCTGTTAAGGGAGATGGGTCTTATCCATTCAAACTTTAGTGATTACTTTTCTTAATCATTGCCCGTTTGAAATTTATTTCCATGATTCTTTATAATGCTTCAAGACTTCATGCAAATGATCATAAACAGACTTAGGACACAAAGTTTATTTCTGACTTTTCTGAACTCTTGTATACTTGTGTTCAAACATGCTCTTTTCATGTGTTGTTTCTATAAAATTCTTCAGGATTTCTTCTGTCATTTTCCTATATTTGATGAATAATGAATGCCAACATCTTCCAGTATTTCCAAAGTTAAATTAATTGTATTGAGTTTTTCAACTCTAAGTGGCAATTAGAGAATATAAACTATCCAGTTCTGCATATTTGAATTGATAGTATTTTTCACATTTAAAAAGTATCCAAGAATCAGGCAAAAAAAATGTCTAATTGGAAAAGAAATATTCAAAATGCAATAGAACTTAACTGAAGAGCTGCGTTTAACCCCTAGAAAACATTTCCTAATTAGAAATGTAATTATGCTGGACTTAGGGCATAGCTGTTTTGTGTTTATTGTGAGGTTTTTTGGTTTTGGGATTTTTTGTTGTTAGGTTTTGTTGTTTGGGATGTTGTTTTTTTTAATATATCCATAGTTTTACATTATATGTCTAGAAAACAGGTGGTTTTGTAATAACCTTTTGTTTTGAAAAGAAAAAAATATATTTAGCTTACTACCTTAGGTGATGTTGACCATCTTACAATAAATCAATAAACCTCATCACTTTATGCAAATTATGATCTTTATGATGAAATATTTTTCTCAAAGATAAATATGATATTCTGGTTATTTGAACAGCTTAAAATTAGGAAATTCTCTCTAGGTGTGTAATAACAGGGTTTATACATATTTTCTATATGATACAGAGCTATTCCAGCAACATTAAAATAATTATTCCAACAAAAAAATATCTTTCATCTCCTTCATGGGTTTTGAAGGAAAGCCTTTAGTCCTCTCCAAAAACTGGTGAAAAAAACATTAGCTACGCTTTCACTGGTCGGATAAAAAATCTGGGTTACTATTGGACAGCAATAGATAATCAGCCACACAGCTTTGAATGATATGTTTGAAACCATGTAATTTTGAGGAATACACATTAAAGAATCAAATCTAATTGTGTTTGTAGAATTAGGAATTTGAAAAGCTTTTTAGGCAATGTAGAATACAGTATAGAGACCTAGCAAACATCCATTACAGGTTTTGTCATATAGCTTTATAACACAACATCTATCTCCATAGATTAAGACTTTGCATTGTAATAGTTAAAACATGAAGTAACAGATTTATGGAAAACAATTGCAAAATATATATCTGAAAGAAACACCATTCAAATGTCTTCTCAACCAGTTAGCATTTTGCTCTTTGTCCAAGCTAAGCTTCATTGAGCACACTGGTGCTTACTTGATTCTCTGTTAGATATTGGCCAAGCTACTGAACTCTGCAATCAGACAAACCAGGAATAAGTGGAATATACCTGCAAGAGTAAATTGCACAAAATGAGAAATTGGCTTGCCTATACTGTTAATTTGTTAGAGAGTTCCCTGGCATGAGTTTGGGTGATGTGAATTAGAGCTATATAAACATTTCCTGGGTCTAATTTGGGAATTAGTAAGGATGATTAGGCAGGGACGATTTCATAAAAGTGACTTGGATGCACCACTTTGTTTTGGCTAGTAAAAGTGTTCAATAACATGGAAGTTGATGTGCCATGCCAGTTTGGCTGCACAAACCCTAGCTTGCTTCAGTTTACTAATGTATATTTCCTCTATAGGGTTTGAGGAACTGATGGGTTTTATAATTTGAGACAACCCTAAGAATGCCCAGCAAAGTGCTCCTGAGAGCAGAGAGAGAGAGAGAGGAAAGAATAGAAAAAGAGGAAGACAGAAGTGAGATGAGAAGGAGAAAAGAAAGTGCAACATACTTTCCTTGACAATCATGGATTCTAAAAATGGCTCAACTAGTTATGAAACTTCAGCTCAGCACACATTTTTACAGTGAAAGTTCGGGTTACTAAATTTAGTAATTTTATATTTAACTTTTACAATGTATACTTATTTAGCAAGATGCATCCAGGAAAAGAAGATGGAAATGAAGATGTAATAATAGTCTATAAAAAATATTTAAGGAACAGGGAGCTTTTCTACTCAGTGGCTTTTGGTCTATTTTTAAAAATGATGTTAAACAATGGGGCGGAAATTTTTTTCTCTAACAAAAAGGTGTCCCAACCACCTGATAAATATTAATCCCTTACTAAAATATCTGGTCTGTGATTCTACTCTGCAATCACTTGATGTGCATTTCAGTATCCTAGTCATAAGAATGTTTAACATCCCTGCGCCTTCCTGGGCAACTGAATTTACACACATGGACACACATGACCATCAGGCCGAGGAGAAGGTAAATCAGCAGGTATCAGATTAGTTTGGCAGAGAGGAGAACAAAGCTTGGTTGAGAAAGCATGTACATTTTCAATGTTTTCTGACCCCAGGGGCAATTTTGCTGTTTGGGGACAACCTAGACTTGCTGTGATTGTCTTTTAGGAAAAATTGAAGGGCCAACAAATTTTTTTGTGCAGGAGGGAGATGGAGCAGTGTATGCACAATCACCTTATTCCCATGCAGGAGCATTGCAGTTCAGGACCACAATAAGGGCAGGGTAGAGGAGGGCAAGGCAGTCTGATATGCTGATTGAGGGCATCGTACACAGAATGTTCAGCTTGGTGGGCCACAGACTTTCTCAGTCTCTGCTGCCCCTGTACGATAGAAATGATACATTCCTGAACCTGGCTAAACAAGGAAGGATCAGACACAGTTCTTACAGTCCAGATGTCTTTTACTTGATATTGTATTTTTTTCTGTTCTTAAAGGAATAATGAGGGTGCCAGTGTTTAGTCAGTCCCTCTGACACCCAGTATTTTTTTTTGTTCTCATAGTTTACCTTTCAGACTAGTTTAATCAAATGGGAAGAATACACAGCCTTATTTCGTTTTATGCCTTTGTAACCAGGCCTTTCAAGTTGATGATGTGAAAACATGAAAAAAAGACCTTCTATCACCCTAGAAAATTTATACCCTATACTCAAACAATTTGAAAGTTAGTGACTGAATTCAAAATAAATTTAGCAAAATAGATTTCAGTTAGAGGAAATGATGTTGTAACACAAGTCTAAAAATAGCTAAACTCACTAGGTAACCACTATACCAGAGTCAATTTTATTGCAGCTGTGACAGTTGCACACACTAAAAGGAAAGGACTATATAGTTTGAGCATTTCCAAACTGTGAAGAAAACACATTTTGAAAAAGGGCAATCAGGCAAAGTTCAAAAAAATTTCCGTATCATAGAAAATATGTCTTTAATGCATTATTTAGGTACTAGCTAGGCAGCAATCCTTTTATAAGCTGTCAGTGGAAATACATTAAATGGTAGGAATGACAATGCTTTAGAAAGACTGCACAGAGTGAAGGAACGCAAACTTCAGTGAGGAACTTGCCACAGTCAAGTACACACTCCTCAATCTCATTTCTAAAGAGACTCATCTTCCTTTGAAGTTTTCTATTGTCCTTCAGGTCCAGAACTCAAATTTATTTTTAAGTCAGGACAAATGAGGGAGTGTTTTTATGAAAAAGAGCAAAAGGAATATCTGCTACAGAGTGCAAGGACTAATACTTTGGAATGCTTTTTAAACTTTGTTTCTCAAACTTCTAAAGAAAAATCTTGTATCTTCCACCTGGAGGCTGAGATTCATTACACTGACTTTAGCAAACTGCAAGTCAGAAAATTGGTCTATGCTAGTGATCTCTTCAAATCTAATAAAGACATAAATCTGGGAAACTACTTATCCTACTTGTCTTAAATAGCTGGTTATAATGGAATTAATTTCCTTTTCAAAGTGTCAGTGTTCATCTTTTGGATGCTTCTTTCTTCTAAACCTTTGCAGCTCTTGTGATTCTAATGCAGTCTTTTTTAGCTTAATGGTATTAAAGATTTTAGAATAATGGGGAGTATAATTATAAACCATTTATTCTATTAATAAATATGCAGAGTAAAATTTCCAATGCACACATTCAAAAGATATATGTCACGTATATGTATGTACCATTTAATTGGAAAATAAATGCTGTCCTTGGCATTCACTTAGCTGGCCTTGTACACACATATTGGTTTGGGGATTGCTTATATGAGTATTTGTTCAGAAGAAGGGTTTACAGCATCGTTGTGTATTTCTCACAGCTTAATTGATAGCTAATCTAGTTTTAGTAAGAAAAACAATAAAACAATAATATATTTTCTCTTTTCCTGAGTGTACCCAGTTGCCACCAAGTCAAATTAGGAGGGAGGGAAAGTTATAGGGTATAAAAACATGTTAAGTGCCTTCATAAATCTATTAACTTAATTACTATGTCATATAATATTAACTTTAAAATTGTCTTGCTTAATGTAAAGAATCTCAAGTAATCCCACGAAATGGAAAATTTATGTGATTTATAGAAAGAAAATGGAATGCAGACTCAATGCCTTTATCTCTTCTGCAGGTAATTACTAGGAGCATATTTTACATTGCTCGGGTTATTTCAATGAAACTTCTAAACCATGCAGTGCAGAAAACAACCTTCCCATGATTACAAAAAACCCACAAAAACCAAAAAAAGATGTTTTGTGGCTTATTTGACTTCCTCAGTAGAAATCTCTGAAAATATTTTTGACAGGTTTGAGGATATCTTGGTAGAGACAGGTGTTTTCCCCAAACTGCTCTCTAAAATATTCTTATATTTTGCACAGTTAAAATGCACTTATTTTCCTTGAATAATTTCTTCATTAAAAAGGTGGGGGTGGGGAGAGAAGTAATGCAATAATAAGGGTAGGCTTTTATTTCAGGTGTTATTAAGCCCATATGTTACCATATCTTTCCCACACAATTACACTGAAGTTTTTGTCTTCCCTCAATTTTTGACAGTAATCCTCAGAAAGTCACAATAAAATATTGAAATAAAAATGCATTTGTTTTACTAAGATGTAAAGGAAATGTTACTTTCTAAGGCTATATGGGAAACTTTTGATAAAAAATGACTTAACTACCAACTCTTTGCCGGAGTCCTATCATATCCTAACAGTGCCATAACTTGTTTCAAACTTTATCTTCAGTTTATCTTGTAAGATATTTCTTTAGAGACTGTTCCTGTGTGTATGCTTTTAAGAACCCATCCTTAAAAGATTAGGAATTCATATTTTATTGGAACTGTCTCACATGGGATTCAGCTGCAGGTTAAGAAGACTCAGCTTTGTCTGCACCTAAGTGTGCTATGTGTCTCCCACTCTCAGCAATGGAGGTGTCATTATTACAGTGAATGGGGCTTGGAAAATAATTAATCTTATTATAAAGCAGACTATTAAAGTGTAATTACTTTGTTTTAAGGGAATTATTTAGTGCTTCCTGTGATGCTGTGAATTTTCCAGGATATTCACATAGCACTCACAGATGTAACAGAGATAATAGGAGACCAAAAGCCTCTAGGAATATCAAGTAAAAATTGCATTGGTTGTCCAAGACCAACTAAAATGACACAAATTTTGTGGTTTCACCCAAGCCAAAAACCACGTATGACACAGCCACTCCCTCACTGCCCCATCAGCAAGATCAGGGAGAGGAGTGGAAGGATAAAAACTAGAAAACTTTTGGGCTGAGATGAGGACAGTTTATAAGGAAAGCAAAAGCTACCAACACAAGTGAAGGAAAACAAGCAATTAATTCACTCTTCCCATGGGCAGGCAGGTGTTCAGGAATCTCCAGGAGAGCCAGGTCCATCATGCATGATGGTGGCTTGAGAAGTATTTCCAGCTTCCTCACCAGTGTGGCAATAAGAAAAGCAAAAAAGGCCTTGGCTCTGTGTAAGCCTTCCTCAGCAATGACAAAAACATTTCTATATTATCAACCCTGTGTTCAGCACAAATCCAAAACATAGCCCCATACTGTGAAGCAAATTAACACTACCCTAGCCAAAATGGACACAACTAAATGCTTTTTTTAGGAAACTGAATAATATCTCTGATGGAGAACAGCTGAATATCCATTCGAGGGCATAACTGACTTTTGATTCAAAGTGCAATTCAGTTGTCAATTCAAAAGCATAAAATTCCTTTTGAAATGTCTTCCAACAAGACACATACATTCCATGGGTATTGAGCTGTATCTGCCAGTCTTGTGCAGTCTTATATGTGCTTTGCACAGATATAGATGATTACACATAAACTTTTCTATTTGGTTGCCTTTATATTGAACTAAATCCCGCCACAGACACCTAAAGTTTGGTGAGAAATCTACACTCTCTTGTGTCTGTCCTTCCTTCTTTGTTCCCCTCAGTCCTGAGGTATCAAATTGTCTGAACAAATCTAATAAAACATCTGACCTATCAGAATGTAATTAACTCCAAAGTCTACAGAGATCAATGTCTGGCTTTCTAATGAGAGTATATAAGGACGCTGAATAAAAGGACGTTTTTCAACTTTGTTTAAATAGGCTTAATTTAAGCAATCCATCTTACCTTTCCTTTAACTTTTCTTTTAAATGGTTTTGTCAAGATAAACCTGCTTATTATTTATTCTTAGAAAAATTATCAAGACTCACTATGCTTTATAACCTATAAAACTTACCTTTGCATACCTTATTTTTTAATTAGTTATAACCTGGAATATATTTTAAAGATGTATCTTAAATATATAGGGGTATATTTTTAGAACTTCATTTGATTTTAATGCAAATTTAGGGTCCATCTGAAAGCATATTAATTCAAGTTCAGCTCACGAAATTCTGCAAATATGTCTAATTTGAATCACATCTTTAAGTGACATTATTTTCAAATAGCATTTATGTATATTGTGTTCTTCTGGATGTAATTTCAAAGTGTAATTTCTACTGAACACAGAAAAGTAATCTCCAACTATCTTCCTGCTTCTAAGTTTGTATTCTTTTGTGTGAGCCTTTTCATTGAAAAAAAATGTATGCACATGACTAATTTTATTGCTTTGGTATGAATAATTTCTGTCTTAAGGTCTTAGACTAAGTTGCAGGTGCAGGTTCAAAGAAGTAAGTGATTGGAATAGATCTGAAGCCACAACTGGAAACTATTGAATAAATATGAATTCTAAATTGCACCAAGAATTCCGAGTGGGAGAACATGCAGAGCATGGGTGAATTACATCCTTGCTCTGCTCATGCTCCCTGTGTTACTGTGGGAAGGCATCTGATGCTCACTGCTGCATTCCTTTAAATGAAGAAAGAGAATTTAAAGATCCATGTGCTGTAAATTGTGTATGAAAAAATATGGTGTCTCAAATATGATGCATTTATTGTTGTTAGAGTTCATGTTCTACTTAAGAATAGTGTCATGATTTATTCAAAGCATCTCTGATGTTATAATTTTTTACCTTAAACCTAGTGGATATCTATTCCCTGTCTAATCACCTATCTAATAATATATACATATATTGTTTATATATATATGCATGTATCTCAGCATAACAGTCCTCCTAAGTTCACCCTTAGAAGAATCTGTAAATGTAATATAGATTCTAAATGTCTTTTACAGTGGTTTTAAAACAACTTCTCTCCTTTTTCTTGTCAGTCTGACAATTTCACTATTTATTTGTATTTTAAATTGTGTTTGTGTTCTATTCAGAATTAAATTTATTTCATTTCTCTAGAGTAGTTATCACAACAGATATTAAAGATATTGAGCATATTTTTTAAAAGTTTAGTACAACAATTCCCTGAAACAATTGTAAACATTAGAGCTTTAATTATTGGATGTTTAAATTTTAGTCATCCCAGTCTACACATAATCACGTTAGACTCCCTTTAAAATCAATGAAGGAACGAAATAAGCTCAAAAGGTGGTTCATTTGACCTTGTTCAAATCCTGTTTCAGGAAGATATCAATCTTCCTTTGGAAGTGCCAATTTCTCTCAATTAACCATGAGAAGAGTTAGTGTGATTATCTCACAGGCATATGTGTGCTTCCAGTCATCCCAACCCCGGTTTAGCTGTCTAGTGCAATTTATTTTTTTACTCACTCATTTCCCTTTAGCATTCAAAGGTTCACACTTATTTTGCTATGAATTACAATTAAATAAAAAAGTCCTTTAAGAAGTATTCCACAAGCACATTGAATTATATATTTAAGAATTACAAAGAACCCTACTTGTCTTATCAGACAGATAATTTAACCCATTTGCTGATTATTCTGCAGCTGGTGAAAAGAAATATTTGCACAGTAAAGTGACATTCTTAATGTTTTAATATATTGGTGCTAAACCAGCCAATTTGCAAAGAATAACGTATATTCATTTCTTTTACTGAGCAAGAAGAACTGTGCAGCTCTTTCATGACTGTTCTATTGGTCTTTAGGCTGCCTGTTGTATTAATGTATGCTGCTTCTCATAGATTTCACATATTCCAGTTTTATCCTTTTTTTGTAGTTGTTGATGAATAAATTATATTCAATGTACATATTTGATGTATACATTTTACGTATTCCACGATCCCTTTACACACTTGCACATTCTGTATATTTTTGGATGCTGGTAGTACATTAACTTGTACATCAGCAGGAGCTACTACAGAGACAAGCAGCAAGTAAAGGGCAGCTTCTGCCTCCCATTGCTGCTTCTCTGAGCCATTCACCTCCCAAGTAATTTAATAAATGTTCCATTAAGAAAAAGTGGATGCCCATGATTCCCTTCTGTGAGATGTAGCACACAAAGCTTCAAACAAGGCTTATAATGATTTTTGGGTCCCTGTGCAATACTATAATTTCTCATACATGCTTTTTTTTTTTTTTTTTTAAATACAAGAAAAACCAAAGACAGAAAATGTGCTTTCTGTATAGCAGAAATTTTTTTATAAAACTTATATTTTATCTGGCATAGATTGCATCTTTAAAACAAAAGTGTCACAGGCACCAATCATCCTGAAACATTTTTAGAAATCTCTGGCTTTTTTCTCAGTTGTGCCTCTGGGGATTCATTTGAGCTCTGAAACTATCTGCTCAATGATACCTTTTTCAGAACATTCTGATTGTCAAAGGAGTATGCAGAAGACTTGATTTAATTTGATTTATAATCTCTTTATAGAAGTGGTTTTTCTGTGTAGAATTTTATTAGTAAATCAGCTCCAAAAGTGATGCATAAACATACTGAAATTGAAATTATCCAAGCTTTTATCCATTTAAGATCAAAACATTTATTTTTACTCTAGGTTGTCTAAGAACGCTTATTATCTTTGCTGATGAAGCAGTGCAAAATATTTATCTCTAGTTATCATATTGAAGAAAGGAACACTGTACATTTAAACATGACCTGATTAATTTCCTCCTTCTCTCATTAATTACTATATGTTTTATTATTATACAAAAGAAATCACAGGAAGTCTAAATTGACAAAAGAGTGTTGTTTCTCTGCTTCCCACCCTTAGAAACCAAGAGCTATAGAAGGATAAGAAATTCCGTTTGGAAACTTCATATTAAACTTTTTGAAGATAAATTTTTGACTCCATGAATGATGGTTTTGACAAGTTATCTTGTGCAATATGTGAAATACTATAGCTTTATTAATTAATTCTTCATTTATTCCTTGAGCTGAGTAATGTCATCATTACAAATGTACATTAAGACTCTCTTTAAATACATTAGAAGCTAGAGATAAGAAAAGAACTATTGGGGAAAAAAATAAGCTAAACTTGATTTTCAAGTAACAAAACAGGAGAAATAAGGGTTTTCTCTGCATTAGAAAAACTTCCTGTAGTCCAGTAAAGACCAAAAACCTGAAAAATGTCAGGTATTGTCTTTTTAAAAGGGATAGCTGTTTCCAGACTAATGTTAAACTATTGAATTGAGGAGACTTACTTGAACTGTCCAAGTGCCTGGGACCAGTCTCACACTTTAATGTCCAGCTGATGTAGTTCCAGTGCTTGGATACCTGCTCTGGCACTCTGTAGTTTCCTAATACATGAGCTTCCAAAACACCTCTCTGTGCTTCCACAAGCTGAACAATGCTTTGTATCTGCCAGAGAAATTATTTTTCAAAATCCAGCCTCCTTATCTCTTGTTGTGACTGTTTGCAGGTTGACAGGAGAAATTATCTGTATATATGAAAAACATATCTCAGAATACGGGATTCAGAGGTTCTACCATATACTATTTGATTCAGTGTACTCCATCACAATTATGACTCCCCCAACCATATTTTTCTGCTCCCCTAAATGACCAGACAGGCTTACTCATAACTCAGGGCTGGATGTGTTGATGGGGGTTGTTTTGGTTTTTGGGTTTATTTTTCCTTTGTATCTTTGTTTTACTAATCTAAGCCTTTGGTCTACTCCTGAAACAAACTCTTAAGAGTTGGGGTTTTTTTTCATTTCCCACTAATCTTGGATTTATAAATTGTACAGTTCTGATGCAAATTCTCACCCTTATATATATGCAGCTGCTTTCAACCCAGACCTGGCTGTCTGTGCCTCCACTGCAAAGACATTTCTGTTGCATCACTAGTAGCTGTTAGACAGCCACACTCTACAAGCCTAATACAATATATTAAAGGAAATTGGTGCCAGTTATGTTCTTTCCCTGGGTTTGGAATTGCAGCAATTTGGGTGCCACCTGGCAAGCAATGGGGTTCTTACTGCAGTGGTGTAATCAGACAGTTGTGGGCAAGATTAGTCAATTCTCCCCATATATCTAACTCTAGTTACATCATCATATGGTAACTCTTAGTTTCAGGCAGAAAATGAAGAATAAATCACTTCTAAGTAGCAATGCTTAAATTCAGCGTATCATAGAAAGTGAAAATGTCAACTTGAAACCCTGGAGATGGATAATGACACGATGTTTGTAGTATGGGCCATTAAACTCATCATAAAAATTCAGCTAGAGGTGACTCAGAGCAATTATTGTGCTGTATTTATTTCATCACTGTGACAGACAGACAAAACGTTCCTTAAGTGTGGTTTTATAGCTCTGTAGTAAAAGGACATTCTCTTGTTGAATGTTAACCAGTGAAAAAAATTAATGTAATTAAAAAAAAAATCAAACTTCTAAATAGATTTTTAAAATAAAGTTAAAAAAATTTAAAAAAATTATTTATAAAATAAATAAAACATAAAGAAACCTTATTTTGAGATAATTTTCATGTTCTGTTTCCTATAGTTCCCATAACAACTATTATAATGTTCCTGAAGATTTTCTGTGACATTAATCAGGAAAAACTTTCAAAAGCTCTTTGGTTTGCTTTGCTTTGCTTTGCTTTGCTTTGCTTTGCTTTGGGATGACATATCTGTACTGAATTATGTAGTGCAGTGTACTAATTCAAGTATCACACATAAACTTTTAACACTCTACTGCAAAACCTTCCAGAAAGACATTGAGGTGCAGGAGCACATTCAGAGAAGGGCAGCAAAGCAGGTGAATGGTCTAGTAAGTCCTCTGAGGAGCAGCTGAGGGAGCCAGGGTGTTTTCATCTGGAGAAAAAGAGGTTTCGGGATGACCTTATCACTCTCTGCGACTACCCAAAAGAAGCAGTACCAGATGGGGATCAGCCTGGAACTATGATGATCTTGGAGGTCTTTTCCAACCTAAATGATTCTGTGATTCTGTGATTTTGTGACGGAAAAATTATGGTAGAGAGCAATACGCTTCTTTCTCTTGAAATGGTTCATCTATTCCTAAGTTTCTTTAACTCAGGTTGTGTGCCTCAAACACAGATTCCTGGTTAAGGTTTACAAAGTCTGAACTAATGGGCATATTTTCATTTCTCTAAAAGGGCACTGAGAACAATGAACGTCTTTTTGTAACTTTTTCTGTGACAAGTATTTTTTACACAAGGTTCAAAATGGCAGAAAATATGAATATAGACATACCATATACGTCTATAAAAAAACAGTAGCTTAATGAGAATTCTAAGATGATAACTTTTACACAGTGAATTCATTTTCTAGGATGTAATTTTTAAATTAAAGTTTCCCTGAAATGATTAGCTAAGCTCAAAATATTTTATAATGGTTGCCCAGGAAAGCAGTTAGATGAAATTTTTTGTAAGTTGATTTACTGAGAGAGTACTAGGCTATACTGGTAGGTCTTTAAACCTGACATTTTTAAGGAGCATTCTGCTTTGCATTCTCATAAACAACCAGTGCCAGTGAAAACTTGAATATAGGCACTCACTTTAAACTGAAAGCAAGAAGATGGAGTTGATGAAAAAGTCAAAAAAATGTTCAGATATTTTATTTCTAGTCAAAAATGACTTGTTAACCTCCAAGTCTATTTGGGGACTTTTTGAAAGAAAATACTCTGGAAATTAAAAACTTTTGAGTTGGCACATTGGCTTCACACAGATAAAGTTTATTTTCATTGTAAGCGTTTCTCAATTTTAAAGTAGATTCACAGATTTTTAACAAACAGCTAGTTCTTATATTTCTAGAGAGATAACAAGTCCAAATAAAATGGTGTTCACCTGAAAACTCTTTGGAAGCCTTCAGAAAGGTTTGGAAATTACAGAAACTGGGCTATATTCTCTAACTACAAGTTTGAAGGAGTAGTATTCTCAAATATTAGAAAAATAGGATTGCTAGTCCTATAAGAGTGTTAATGAAAACTAGTCAGGTGATGGAAGAAAAGTCAACAATTTAAAGGGATGGCATATTATTACCAAGTACTCGTAAAAAATTGATATGGGGAAGGATTTGGAACACAGGTCTGATGAGGAGCAGTCGAGGTGGTGGAGATTTTTAGCCTGGAGAAAAGGAGGCTCTGGGGGCATCATTTAATTCTCTACAAGTGCCTGAAAAAAGGCGGTAGCCAGGTGGGAATCAGTCTCTTCTCCCAAGTAACAAGTGGTAGGACAAGAGGAAATGGTCTCAAGCTGAATCAGGAGAGGTTTAGATTGGATGTTAAGAATAACTTTCGCATGGAAAGAGTCGTCAGGCATTGGAACAGGCTGCCCAGGGAACTGGGTGATCCACCAGCCCTGGAGGTATCTTAGAGATGTATAGATGTGGCACTTAAGGATATGAGTTGTCTTCTGGACCTTGGCTGGGGTCCCAAGGTTTTACTAATTCACTTCATGTTGCTTATTCCCAGGAAGCAAGTATGCAGGCTGGCTTCCATGATGGAATGTCATTTCTCGTGTGAAAATAAATGTTCTGTGGATCAAGTGATGTATTATAACTGTAAGGTTATAGTTACATGATGTGACAGTTACTGTCTGGCACGTGATATAGCTGTGCAGAGCAAAGTCCTCTGCAAAATGGAGAAATAGAGGCACTCTCTGACAAACAGTACTCATGAGCCCACTCATTCTGCTCAGTTCAGTTTCATTCATTTCAAATTTGACCACTATGAATGCATATGTATGATTCTGTCATGGCCCAGCAGCCCATACCACTGACCTAAAACATCACTTTGCTGCTGACCCCATTGTTTGTATTCATGGAGAAACTTGGATGAGGAGAATGGAGGAGGGGACAGTATTGACCGTTCACTAAGTTTTGTCCCTATTTGTAGTAGGGATAAGAACAAACACAAGCAATTTGTGATGTCTTTCTCACTCACAGTCTTATTAAGATACCTCAGCAAATCTTGCAACTACCAGGCAGGCACTGACCTAATCAATAGAAAATGGATTTTCAAGACACACACTTAGGCAGGGTCACCAGCCATCATGTCCATGAAACAGACAGCGTGATAACGACTCTCCTTTTCTGATCTTGTTTTATTTCCTTCTTCTAAACTGAAGGCTTCTGAACAGTTACCTTTATTTTCAGGGTGCTGTTCAGTTCTGATATATTCTTTATTATAGCATCCCCAAGAAAAAAAAAAAAAAAGATTTGATAACTCCCCAGCTCTCTCGGAAATGGACTGTTGCCCCTAACCCAATTGGTTGCTCTCAGAAAACAAGCCATAAACATACATGGGAGACAACTTAAATAATGAAAATAATTTCTGTGAAAAAAGAGGTGAATAAGGAGGACATGTTGCAAAGGGAGACAAAAATTAAGTTAACTGAAAAAAATAAGTGGCTATTACTTCTCTGTTACTTCACCTAAAACACTATAATAGGCATCAGAAGAAAAAAACTCAAGCAGTTTTTCCAAAATATCTCCAAAGTTTTATTATCCAATACATCATTACATTCTAGAAATCAATGCCACAGGATGTCGTGGATTCCATAAGTTTTAACAGCTTGTATTTAGAAAATAATTAGGAAAGAGAAAACCCATAAAAGCCTGTTCAAAACTCAGATCAAGCTCTGGTTGAAGAGGTCCTTCCAAGGTGTAAATTTTACAAAAAGTAGAGATGTTATATATTTGGAATATGAAGGGAAACTTTCACTTGTCATATGCTTTTTACCTATATACTTCTTTTTGTTTATGGGTATGTTGCTCTCATCTCTTGCTATATCTCAGCACATGCTTTCCTATACTCTCTCAGTAGCCAGGAAATGTCCCCTTCCCACAGGCAGGTGAAGCTCAGTGTTCTGTGGCCTCAGCCCACTCCAAAATAACTCCCAGATCCCATTGAAATCCTTTTGAATATTTGAGATATCTAGACATTTCAAGATATTAGACAAACACTAAACTGAAGAGTGTTTTAGGAGGAGCAAACTCTTGATGTTACTGTTTTCCAGTGAACAAACTGAAGGAGTTCTTACTTTGCCACATATCTCATTGGAGCACAGTCAGCCCTCAAATATTTTTATTAAATTATGACTGTCCAAGCTCTCATTAAATGTGAGGTTTAAGCCAAGCTGTCTTCTATGACAGCATTCTAAGGCACCTGAGAAAGGTGAAAAGCTCATTAGCAAGTGAACATAGTGAAAAGGACAAGGGAGATGGAAAACCTGAAAAATCTGAAATGACAAGGCTGCTCCAGTACTTTGTTCTGCTCTGCAATCCTTGTTATGAATGAGAGAGGAGAGGTTAGGTGAGTCCTGCCTTTGACTCAGTTTTTTGGCAGTGGCTCTGTTAGGGTGACCGGCACCCTAAATGTCTCTCATTCACAAGTTCTTTAATAATGGCCAATTAGATCTATTACAAAATGAAATATTTATTTAATAGACACAAAATTAACAGACATAAGAATTTTAATCAGATTATTTACTACACAGGAATGAAGTAAAAGAACTGCTAGTAGATAAAATACAGTGCACGATTACAGCTAGCAAAGAAACTGTACAGCTTAAGATTCAATGGATTTACCACCAAATTGATGATGGGGTACACACAGAATCTTTCCTCTCAATTCCCGGGAAAGTAATTGCATAACTGACGTCCGAGCTTGTGGGGAAAGATCCCCTACACATTTTCAGGGAGTGTGTAGAACGTTTCTACCTCTGTGAATATTTGTGTAGCTTTTATAGCTTTTAAAATAGTGTCTCTCAGTCAGGAATTTCTGGCTTATCTCCTTATATCTTGCTCTCAAGGTGAAATGTTTATAGTCAGCTGGGCGATCTCACCTCCCTGACATCAGAGATAACTACCTGCAGGGCAGTTGTCCATCCTGGGTCATCTCATCAATTCATGTGAGGGGGAAGAATGTCCGGAGCTATGCACCAGCTGATGGACTGAGCAGATAAGCTCTTCTGTGGTAGGGGGGATCTCCTGCCACAGTCCTGTCTAGTACCTCTGTACTGATATTACTTTGCTGCAAACAGACATCGCTGTAGAGCAAGTCAGATTCCAAGTGTTCTGAAAAAAGCTGATACATCTTCCCATTTGACTTGCTTTGATACATTTTAAGTGTATACTTTACTTTTAATCTTTCTCTGACTCTAAACTGGAATCCCTAATTTGGAGGGGAAAAAAGAACAGAATACTCTTCTGGCCCATTCATAAAGTCGGTATATACTTTAAGTAAATTTGCAGTAGAAAGAACTTGTCATTAAATGAGTCTCTGGATCTACAATTCCAGTATAAGGAGAGCTTGCATTCTGTTGGATACAGTTTTGAATGTTAAATTCAAATCTGGGTAAAATAGTTATTGAACTGGAATAAGAAAGAGAAGTTCAAAGCATAAGAAAGATAGGACTTTATACAATACTCACTGGGTCTAATTCAGTTTCCAGGCAAGATTGTGTGTCTGTCAATAGCTGTAAATACATGTAGATTGTGTCTGCCTGTTGGGAAATATAAGGAGCAATTTTTCCTTTATCTATTCAATTGGAAAATACGTGCTATATGGTAGGAGAAGATTTTCAGAATGAGGTAAGAACCACATAACTCAGTCCCTTCTTTCCTATAAAAGCAATAATGATGATAATAATAATAATAATAGTTGGAATGTTAGTAACTTATACTGAGCTGTATAAATCTTAAATAAGAAACTATATTATGTTTCCTATTAAAGCAGTTTTGGTTGGTTTGCTTTTTCCATCTTTCAGGTATATTGAAAATTTATATTATGATATAAATATCAGCTCTGTAAATATGTGGTTGAAATGCTAAAACCTTTTTTCTTTATTTTTATAAATTATATCTGAATATACCTCAGATTAACCACATGAATAATGTTTGGAAAGAACTCATAGGATTAAAATTATTTTTATGGATGTGAAGGTGCTGCCACAGAATTTATATTTCTGTTTAATTGAAATCATTAAATTAGAGTTGTGATGAAACTCCCAGTTCCTGTAAACTGGAACATCAGAACTATGCAGTTTCCAGATTAGCAAGAAAAGCCCTGCATTTTTAAGTGATTTGCTGTGTAAATCCTTTTCTTTTCTCAACTACCAGGATAATATTCTCTCTTGTACTCTTTTTATACTTAACCAACAACTTTTTTCCATCCTAAGTACGTATATGGTGCCTAACTAAGCACGCTCTACTGTCTTGTCCCCATTTGCATACCTGGACCAGCTTGAATTGATTCAATTAGAAATTTAATTAATAAAGCAATTTGATTCATATCACTGTTGAATGGACAGGATGAAGGCCAGAAGAACATTAAAAGAAACTAGCTCAGAGTTCTTACACACAAATCACTAATTCTGGATATATCTCCCTCTTTATGAATCTATCAAGGCAGGTATATGCAGGAACTTTTGACTTTTAACAAAATTTTTTTGCAAACAACTCTCCATTTTAGGGTGAAATGCAGCCAAATTACTCCAGAGTCTGGTCAGTAAAACTTAAGTGAAATTTCTGAAAGACATACTGGGATATTATAGCCCAAATTTTGGTAGTTACCACATTGAAATGGAACTTCAATAAGAAAATATAAAAGTGCAGTTAGGAAATCAGTATATTTTGTAACTAATATCAGAAGAGTGATGATAGTTTTGTCTGATTTTTGCTCTCATTGGCATGGTACATATCAATATACCTTGATTAACAAAGTTAAGATAAAGTGCTTTATTATTTACCTACTAAGGTAAGTCAAACTTTTTCAGTTAGCTCTTTGTAATGCCAAACACAGAAATGCAAGCCATTCCATAATTTAGCTAACTCAACTGATTTAAGAGGAAAAAGATTTTAGAACTAAGGTGGTGGGATATCTCTAAAAATGTCGTGGTGTTATAGTATGGAATCCATAAAAATGTAAATACACATGAATGAAACTGGTCTTGTGGGTCATAACTTTCACAGGATAATCAGGAGAAAAAAGTTTATAATTAAAAGGATTAATGATGACTACAGACAATCCCAGACCAATAACTTTATCAAACAATTGAATACATTTCAGGAAATCAGTAAACCATTGTCTTGCCATATAGCCATGGATTATCTTTAAGTTTTGCAGAAAGATCTAAAATTTGGAAGAATGGGCTTTTGAGCTGTAAACAGGAAATTTTCTTTCTTTCATATAGTTGCTCTAAAGCAGGTATCTAGACCTGATTGTTGGTTGGATTTGGTATTGGGGTTAATGAATTACTTGTAGGAAAACATCTTAAAACAATTTACTGGGATTATTTTCTAGACAAATTGGTAGCAGAAGGTTTTAAATTGACACATTCAGAAATGGCTAATGAAAAACTAACGAAGATGTATCTTTTAGAAGTGTGGTCTTGTCCGTGACACAGGGACTTGAGTAAAAAGGGACATGACAGAGGCTCATGAGGTAACATATGCTCTAGAATCTGTAAACTGGCTCTGTTATATTACTTTTCACACTGCAAGAACAAGGACTTGTGCAGTAGAATTGATACACAACAAACATAATGCTAAAAGACAATATATTACATAAAATTCACAGTAATGCTATTGTAAGCAATGCCACAATTACTGTTCAGGCCAAGACTTTTACCATGTTTAAAAAAAGAGTAGTGGTTTATAGGTATAATGAAAACTCCTGCTGCCGACAATAGAATTAAAAGGTGCTACAACACTCTTGTTTCATGACAGAAATGAACCTTTGCCAAAACTCCAGTTGCTTTTCAGACCTAGAAATCCTTCCACTGATTCTAAAGAGGTAAAGATTTGATACACGTATATTCAATAAGTGGGATTTTGAAATCTTCTATTGAAATTTGTTATTGAGTAATTTTTAAAATGATACAATAGAGATCAAATTACAAGAAACAATAATACGGTCTTTCCACATTTTCCTCACATGTAAGGTATTAATTTTTAGGCAGTATTCCACTTTGCTTTCTGAGGGGTACTAACTGGTAATGTTTGAGTAAGTATTTCTTGGCAATATAAAAATATGCTATTGTGAACAAAGTTGTTACTTTAAAGTAAATCTAAACATGAGATAAAAGAATTAGTGAGACGAAGCTGAACAAACAGACATACCAATGTCAAGGCCCAGGAGGACATTGACAGTATCATTTTAATGAGCAGCTAGTTAGCCCAGAGTCAGTGCTTTGCTATCAACAAAACCTTGTCACTTGGGTATTTGTCCCCAATTAGGCAAGATGGAAAACAGGAACATAATTTTATGACAACTTTGATTGTTGTCTTCTCTCATCCCTGCTGATATGATAACACTGAGACAATTCCAAATAGAATGTCCTTTGTGGAACAAAGGTGTGAAAAAGAAAACTTGCTGCTGCCCCAAATGTCTACTCAGTTGTTAAAAACACACTGAGGGGCTCAAATATGAATCCTACCTGTCCTGTTGTTTTTTTTTAGCTTAGAGAGAAATACTATTTTGCATGTAAGGAACCTTCATGATGAAATTGCACTGAATCCAACCCACTTTCACAAAGTATGTTGGTAAAAGTTAACTGATAATTTTATGAGTAAAATCTGTGTAGTCCTCTTTTTCCTGTTATTTCTTTTTTAATCATATCCAATCCTAATGATCCTTTGCTACAAATGAAGCTTGAAATAAATATGAACATAAAATATCCAGTTCATGATCTTTTCAAATTGCCACATTTCCGCAAGGATACATCTTAACCGTAATCACTGAAGCATAACTTTTGCATGGATTATAAAGTTTATATATTTCACAAGAGACATTGCTCTTACTCATCCCAGTTTTATATCAGGGTTTATACAGGTTCAAGCCCATTGACTTTACTGGCATTTGTCCAAGTTTGCACCAGTACAAATGAGGAAGCAGGACTGACAAACAATGGCAACTATTCTTTTTGCAGTTGAACAAAATATTTTTTGCCAATAATGTGTTTCAAATAAGATTTTTTCTGACAATTTCTCCACCTTAAGGGAATTTCACAATAGCAAGCAACTTTGTTGTACTAGTTTTGCACTGAGATTCAATTCAAATAGTTTAGCACTTTTCAAAATAACAGTTATTTAAGCATTTATTGTTTTGAAGGTGTCGTGGTTTGACTCTGTCCAAATGTCAGGCACCTACGATGTCTGCTCTCTCTGCTCTCTCCTGCTGCAGCTTTGCGGAGGAGAGGAAAAAACTGTTAAACACACATTGGACTCATGAGTTGACATAGGAACCAGTGGGAGGATGCACTGAGAAAAGAGGGAAAGAACAGGTTGAAAACCTAAAGTTGCAAAGTGATTTATTAACCTAACAGAGTCAGAGGAAAAATGAGAGGTAAAAATAATCTCTTAAGACACCATTTCTTCACTCACCCCCATTCCCTCTGAAGACACTGTTTGTTTCCATCCCTGGAGCAAGGCCTCTCTCTCCACTGGGACTCCCACTGGCTCACAGCTTCCTCCAGGCATCCACCTGCTCCTCTGGCGTGGGCACCTCCCCACGGGCTGTGGGTGGATCTCTGCACCCCCCTGGACTCCATGGGCTGCAGGGGGACCACCTGCTCCCCCCATGGTCTTCACCATGGCCAGCAGACAGTTTTCAGCTCTGGCACCTGGAGCACCTCCTCCCCCACCTTCTCNAACGCAGAAGGTACTTTAAATTGAATTGCAGGGTTGGGTTTTTTTTCCTAATCTAAAAAATACAATTTAGAAATAATTAAAATGCAGGACATTTCTATCCAAGGTGTTTTACACCTTATATCTATGTAATGTTTTAAAGTTATTCTTATTTGATTGTACAAAAGAGAGAGAGAAAAAGGAGGTGGAGAACTTCAAATAAGCAGTCCCAACAGCTGGAATTTATATATACTGGTTATTCCTTTTACAATGTTTGGACATATACATGAGCGAGAGTGATTTCTTTTTCATGAATATTAGATTTAAGTGTACCTAGGACAAAACTTGAATTTTGAAAAAGTGTGAAAATTTTGGTGTTCTGATTAGCTCAAAGACTTGATTCAATACAGTTAATAAACGATTAATATTTTGATATTTACTGTGACATATATCCATACTTTCTGAATAATTCTAGTGACTCTTAAGATGGACTTCTGCTACTGGTTCTTTCTTGATATTGCAGAACTCCCCAGTAAAAATCAGTTTTATGTTTGTTTTATAGTAGAGCTACTATTGATCATGTAGCATGTAACTGGAAATAGACAATCATAGTATCATAGATTTATAAAATATCTTCAGCTGAAAGGGACCCACAAGGACCATTGAGTCCAGCTCCTGGCCCTGCACAGCACTATCCCCAAGAGTCACACTATCTGCCTGAGTGACACTTCTTGAACTCTGTCAGGTTTGGTGCCATGACAACTTTCCTTGGAAATCTGTTCCAGTGCCCAAGCACACTTTGGGTGAAGAACTTTTTCCTATTATCAAGCCTAAATTTTCTTTGACACATCTTCATGGTGTTCCCTTAGGTGCTATTGCTGGTCACCAGGGAGCAGAGATCGTTTTTCATTTATTATTGGATTAATCAATAATTATGCTTGACCAATCTGATAGCTTTCTATAATGTCATGGCAGGAGGGTTGGTAAAGGAAGAGCAGTGGATGTTTTCTGTCTCAACTTCTGCAAAGCTTTTGACACTGTCTCACATAATATCCTCATAGGCAGGCTCAGGAAATGTTGGTTGGATGAATGGACAGTGAGGTGGATCAAGAACTGGCTGAACGGCAGAGCTCAGAAAGTCAGGATCAGCAGAATAGAATTCTGTAGGAAGCCTGCAGTCAGTGGTGTTCCCCAGGGATCAATGCTGGGTCCAGTCTTTTTTAACCTGTCAATGGCCTGGATGTAGGGATACAATTTACCCTCAGCAAGTTTGCTGATGATACAAAACTGCAGGAGCAGTTGATGCACATTTAACAGGACCTTGGTAGGCTGGAGAGTTGGGCAGAGAGATACCTAATGAGGTTCAACAAGGGGAAGTGTAGGGTCCTGCACCTGAGGAGGAATAATCCAAAGTACCAGCACAGGCTGGGGGGCTGACCTAGCAGAAAACTGCTGAGAAGCACCTGGGAGTTGTGGGGGGGTGACAAGTTGACCATGAGATGGCAGTGTGCCCTTGTTGACAAAAGGGCCAATGATGTCCTGGGATGTGTTGGGAAGAGTGTGGGCAGCAGGTCAAGGGAGATGATCCTCCCTCTCTACTCAGCCCTAATGAGGCCACATCTGGAGTGCTGTGTCCAGTTCTGGGCTGCTTTGTACAAGAAAGTCAAGAATCTACTGAAGATGGCCCAGCAGAGACCACAAAGATGATGAAAGGTCTGCAGCATCTCTCTTGTGAGGAGAGACTGTGGGAGCTGGGCCTGTTTAGTCTAGGGAAGACTGAGGGGGGATCTCATTAATGCATATAAATATCTCAAAGGCAGAGTGCCTAGAACATGGTGCCAGCCTCTCTTCAGCAGTGCCCAGTGACAGGGCACAGAGCCATAAACTAAATCACCAGAAATTCCACCTCACCATAAGGAAGAACTTCTTTGCACTGGGGCTGGCAGAGCACTGGAACAGGCTGCCCAGGGCGGGTGTGGAGTCTCTCTCTCTGGAGACATTCAAAAACCCACCTGGACATATTGCTATGCCACCTGCTCTAGGTGACTTTGCCTTGGCAAGTGAGTTGGACTGGATTATCTCAGAGGTCTCTTCCAAATCTAACAATTCTCATTCAAAGGCAATAAGAAACCCAGAACAGTTAGCTAGTTTTTTTTTTTTTTAATGAGTGCAAACTGTTCATTAGGACTCTCATTTCCAATTACCTCTCAACCCTTCTACCCCTCCCACCAAAAAAACAACAAAAACAAACACAAAAAACCAAAAATACCCCAAAAACCCAAAAAGCAAAGCAAAAAATAAACAAAACCCCAAACCAAAACAAACCCCAAGCTCCCCCTACAAACCTTGATATTAACAACATATAATATGTAATTTCATATAGATATAGTATAATATCTAATATCAGAATAATATCTAATATTTAAATAAGAATATTCCAATTCCAGAGTTCTCTCACTTCTTTTGAAAGGGAAAACTGAATGCTTGAGTAGATTTTAATGGCTTTCTTTGCTCTAATCTCTTAGTCTATGCAAACTGTAGTAAATTACACTAAATCAATGACTGAGGCTATGAATTATATTCATCATTCTGTGACATTGTTAAAATGGTTCCTGGTTCAGTTTTGGCTTGAAACACACAAAATTCATTTGCAAAATTCCCACACACAGCTCTGACACGGTGGCCCATAAGCGCTGCATTTACGGTTTCCCTGCACTGGAGTATTAGGGGATGTTCTCTACTGTAGATTTGAACAGACTGTGTAGTTGACCTCAAGAGCAGAGAACAAAACCTTTTGCTAGTTTAAAAGCAGATACTTAACTTCAAGGTTCCCGCCCTTCTGGAGAGGATCATAACCTGGAATCCCACTTCAGTACAGCATCAGGCTTCCTTGAGGAAATGTGCTGTCCTGCACACTATTTTGATTCCCCCAGCCAGGAAAGCAAATTAAAATTTCTGTGTTTTAGGAACAAAATGGAAAAGTCATGTAAATAACAGCAAAATTGCAGAAACATAGAGACATGATTCACGGTCAATACAATTACTGTATGAACATTATCAATCTCCAGACATCCTTCTGTTCTATTTTCAAGGACAACTCATTTTTAATAGCATCTTAGTCATTATTTTGATAAATTAATTATATTGACATGTAAAGCCACTCTTATCTAAACAGTTATATATGGTTGTTTCAAATTCCCTCATAACTAGCTTTGTTTTCACCTTTGCTGCTTTTCTCAAAGAGATTGTAGCCTACATGACTCTGAAGATTGAACTGCCTGTTTTATATCCTGGAGGACAAATTTAGGTAGGTGGAATTCAATTATGCAATCTGAATTTGGCTCAGACAGTAGAGGGAACATTAGTTTTCCTGCTGGGATTTTTGCCTCTGCAGCAGTGCAGTAATCTTTCATTAGATAGTCTGGCAATATATGTATATTAGGCATGGACCATAGACATGTTTGAAGCATAGTACAAGTGTTTCAAAAGGAAAAATAAGTAAATTAGAAACACCCTTAATTGTCTCAGTGGAACAGATTCCCAGAAGAACTTCATTAAAATTACCCCATTTAAAAATATGTGTTTAAAAATGCAACCACTCAAAATGATCAGATATATTATTAAACACTATCACACAAATGTATAATTTAAAATTAGTAACCAAATCATATAATTAAAGAACTTTAATAATTCAATTTGCTTTATCCATGTCTTCCTTTCTCAGTCCTTTAAAAAGGATTGACTAGTGCCTTTTCCCTCCTGCAAAAACTTTCTCTCTGCTGCTAAGGGGTTACAAGCCTGACTATTTCTCTATCTGATTTTCTTCAAATTTCCCCTTACTTCCAAGGTAGGTTGCTCAGGCACCATGGACTTTTGTGTTCTTCAATTTCAGGTTGAAGGACGTGGAACTGTTGGGAGCAAGTACAGAGATGGGCCACAAAATGGATAAGGAGTAGAGCACCTCCTCTACAAAGATAGGCTGAGAAAGTTGGTACTTGCTCAGCCTGGAGAAGAGAAGGATTTGTGGAGACTTCAGAGCAGTGTTCCTACAGCAGAGCACCTGAAAGGGGCCTATGGGGAAGCAAGAGAGGGACTCTTCATCAGGAAATGTAGTGATACAACAAGGGGGAAAGGCTTCAAACTTAAGGAGAGACTAGGTTTAGATTAGATATTAGGAAGACATTCTTTACTGTGAGGATTATGAGGCACTGGAACAGGTTTCCCAGAGAAGCTGTGGATGTCCCACCTGTGGTAGTGTTCAAGGTTGAGTTGGATGGAGCTTGGAGCAACCTGGTCTAGTGGAAGGTGTTGCTGCCCATAGCAGAGTGGTTAGACTAGATGATCTCTAAGGTACCTTTCAACCCAACTCATTCTATGATTCTGTGATTCTAGGTTCAAATATGAGTTAGCTTCAGAATTTTGGATGTGGTACCCTGATATTTTTGGAGTAAACTGGTTTTAAAGGTATTTAAATTAAACCATTATGTCTACTGTTAAAATTAAACTACTTTAAAAATAAACCCATGTATTGCATTGATTCTTCCATACATGGTTTTGGGTTTTTTTCTTGAGTTACACAGTTTGCTATCATGAGGTGTCAAACATAAACTGCAATGTCAAATAGCTTGTCTCCTTCATTTCCTCCAGGGTCTTGCTTTCTCGATCTTGTCAGATGCAGCATATTAACACCCAGGCATTATTTTTAAGTGAACTATCAATTTTCCATGGAACATGTGCTATTTTGGCAGTAGTTCACTCCTGACTCTGGCTGTAAGGGTAATATGGAAGTTCTCACACCCGGAGTGATGTCATTCATCCATATATTTTATCACACAATTCCAGCATGTCTTTTGCAGTGCTTCCGCTCACATACCCTCATGATTATTTCCTAATACATCTAACTTGTATCACTTTTACTGTAGTATAAAAATGTCATTCTGGAAGATTGAAAGTTCACACATGATTTGAAGCCTTGGGCCTGAAAAATCCTAGAAAACCCAGTCATTATTTCTTTTTGTCTTAAAACTGTCATGCATAATATATAGAAATATGGAAAAATACTGTGAAAAATACAATTACACCATCTGTATTATACCATTAAGGGTAACTGCCCAAGTGATGCAGAATGATAATGCTAAAGGTAAGTACCCTCCAAACCAGACAGCCCAAGGTCACATTTCTGTACATTTGACCTGCCTCTAAGCTGTGCTATAATTCTATTTTGTAAATATAGAAGTGATCTTGCTTTTCTATCCTTTAGTTTGGTTCTTTGTAGCTTTGTTTTAATATGGTGATTATCTTGTCTATCAACAGTCATTCTTCTACCTACTAATATTTAATAGGAGAGCTTGGCAAAGGTAATCTGTGAGGTGTCTGTTGACTTTGTCCTTGTAGGAATGTCTACAATGGAGAGAAATGAAAGAAAAGGCCCTGAGCACTCCTTAGCTCTACACTGTCTTCACTTCAATAGTTAGGTGAAATCTGGTTCAGACTTCAAAATCTGATTTTGGTGCACTCTGGAGTGTCATTTGCATCTTTAAAAGCAGTTTGAAGTATGAATTGAATAAAAGGAAACTAATATGAGGACAATTTTTGACAGATCATAAATAATATTCAATTCTAGATCCGCAGACAACGTTTATTGATAGTACTGATTTTCAGTGCCTTCATACAATAAAGAAATACCACTGCAAGATTGCCATATTGTTTGTCTCCTGATTGCAATACTGTTTGTATGGATCATATTTACATCCATAATTATGAATTTTATAATTAAATTTCAAATTAATTGCACCAGAAATGGCATTAAAAATGTTTTGGGATTTCCACAAAGTGTCTGTATATCTGACTAGAGTCAATCTTTAAAGCTGTTACACCTGTGGTAAAAGAAAACAGAAGTAAACTACTATCAGTAGGAGAAAGCAGATCAGTCTCTGACTACTGCAGCATTTTCTTTAGCAGAAATCATTATAGTACTAACAGTAAAATGACTGGATATGATAAAAAATATGTTCTTGGCCTTACAGTGCAAAGTCATAAGTAATGCCTGCAGTATACTCTCTGTTCCTATACATATATATTTAAATTAAATGGCTGGTCAGTTTGACCATGTTTTCCCATCTTCAACTTGTGGAGAAAATTTGTTATTTTGAAGGTAACCAGAAAATTTAACCCATATTTGAATATAATTACACCAAATAATTTTTAAACTCTATGAGAAATACTTTTAAAAACATTGTAATGCAGATATCAGTAAATTAGACACATCTGACATAGTAATTGCCCTTGCTAAACAATAACTTCTAATTAATCTATTCAATCTGACATGAACATTTTAAACATCTCTAGGAGGTTAGAGGAAGTTTAAGGGTCTGACTCAAAACCTCTTTAGGTTTAGATGTTTTGTTGCACTTGCAAAGTATGTGACTTGCCCAGCAATAACTCTGTTAGGATTGGAGTGTACAAAGTGTCTGCATAATAATAACAAGAATTTAAAAAAAGATCTTGATTGCAGAAAATGAACAATAACAACAACAATATGAACAACAAAAATACATACAAAAATCCAAGATAAAGTAGCCTGGGGGTCCTCCACGTATGCATTTTTTCTCCAACCAAATCAACACTCCATCATGCAAGTGAGGATCCCTTACTTCCAACACCCCCAGCAGTGATAGGAGTGGTACAGAATAACAACCCAGGTGAGACCACATGGCTCCAAGCTCCACCCTCTCACATCTGAAACTAGGACAACTATAAAGAAAGGAAAGACAAAATACAGAAAAGTTAATGAGAAGTATAAATCTGAACACCTCTGGCACTGAATTGAATCCTGTTCTGTGTGCAGTGTGCTTCAAGTATTTGTGCCGCAGTCAAGCAGCCTTTCACTGGAATTGGAAACCACCCAAACCAATATTCTGTAATATGTAATTTTATTGCTTAGTGGTGTATTTAGGTAGAATTGCTATTAAATGTCAGAGGATTCCTGTTGGATTCAAAAAGTGCCATCACACTTGCTCAGGTTTTGATCTCCAGAGATCAGAGAACCTGGCAGTGTTAAGCCCAGTCTGAAGTGGTTGTTCTACCACCAGCAAATAAACTGGTTACTGAAGGAAGCAGTGCTCATTTTGTATTAAATTAAATTATCTAAAAAGTTAAGAGTTTTCAAATGTTAAACTAGAATAATCTACATATAGTAGAAATAGTCTTGTAATAATGGTGATACATTATAATAAGTACATAATTCTGAATAACTACTACATTTTCAAAGATCATAAAGTGTCACAACTCTATTATGATTTTTTGAAGTAAAAATTATACCAAAAAATATTGAAATAATCTATTGATGCATCTATCTATTCTCTTTCCACAACATATTTATTATTATGTGCACTGATATACTCAAAGAATATGAGAGGCTTGCTAAGACCTTATTTGTGTTCTCTACTGCCTATAGTTTGGGAGGGCTATCTTCCATTTAAAAAGAGCAAAAATTGATTATGCACAATCAAAATTGGGCAATGCATGTTCATCAAGGAGGAGAGTTATGTACCTTTTAGTATATCTTGTGGAGGTACCAAAAGTATAACTCCATATAAAATTTAGTACAGTCAAAGTCAAATGACAGTATATGAATTCTACACTGCATAAGAAAATACACCATTTTGTGTAACATATATGAGCAATGGAAAGAAAGAAATCTATTTTCCTTTCCACTAATCTGCTATTTCCCTTCTAAAAAAGAACCCCCAAAATAAGCCAACCAATTTCTCAACATATCTTCTGCAATTTTCCTGTTCCTGGTGTTCTTACATCACCTTTCTTGAAAAAAAAGAAAGGCAAAATAAGTTATTTACAAGTATTTC
This sequence comes from Pardalotus punctatus, assembly GCA_013400915.1. NCBI lineage: Eukaryota > Metazoa > Chordata > Aves > Passeriformes > Pardalotidae > Pardalotus > Pardalotus punctatus. The sequence continues at coordinate 204,824 of VZTX01023637.1, forward strand.
CATCTCCCTTTACAGTTTCCTCCCTTTCCTTTGTCCCCCTCAATTTTCTTTCATCCCCTATTCATCTAAAGCAAAAAGTAGGAAGGTACGAAGCCTTGCATCTGACTCGTAGATATTAATGTAATGATAGACTGGTTGGCAGCCCAAAAAGACAGATAACTGTTGCACTAATTTTCTTTGTGAAGATATTAGTTTGCATACTCAGTCCTAGCCATTAACCACACTTCATGAAACTTAATAATTCAAAGAAATTTAGTATCTTTGAGATCTTAACTGACCTGTCAAATTTGATTGAAAAAGCCCAGTGAAATCAAAAGTTATTAAAGGAAACTGACAAATGTGGAGAGAATGAGATGGACTAAAAGACAGACCTATTGTGTAAGTCTTATTCATTTAGAAAATAAAATTAAAAGCATGGTTTGGGATTAGCTAGTTATTCTGAATAGGAATGTAGTGCTAGTTACATTCCATAAAATGTTTATTGCACTTTTGAACATTCTAACTGCAGCTTATTATCTGTCATTAAATCTGGAATAGAATATGTTCCTAATTAGTAGCATGTTCAAATATAATATTATAGTGCAAAGCAATTACTTTTTTGCTCTAAGAAAATTAAAGTAGTAATTATCTTTTCTTAACTATTTTAGCAGAGATATTTTGTACTTTCCAAGTTAAAAGGTTCAACTTAGTTGTTTCAGCTTATCTACATGAAAAAAATTTGCTTGACTCTGTAAGTCTGGATTTCAGGGCTTATATTTAGGGAAAGTGGAACTAAAGCTCCCAGTGACACCCAAATTGAGCACTGCGATTACAGTACATGCACTACTAACTGTAACTTATTAAGGGGAGAGAGCATTTTCTGGCTAATACAAAGATATGTGCAAAAAAGAATAAATCTTAAGGGTGTTTTTATTTCCTAGTGGCTTTAGCTTTCAGGCATAGACTTCACTATTCTCTCCATCTCTTAAAAAAAAAAAAATGTATTAATAAAAAACAGCAGTAGGAACTGTATACACTGTCAAAATCTTGGACTAATGATTCTGGGAAGGAGTGAGAAGGAATCAGTTTGTATTTCTGAAACCAATATTTGCCTATGTTTTGAAATTTTTTTGTGTTGTGTTATATGTATCCAATAGTAAAAACGCTAAAAAAAATGTAAAAGAGACCTAAATTCCCCCAATAACTCCTTTGGAAGTTTATTTTAGGAAAACTCATCTTGATTTTGCTTAACTTGCCTTATTGTGCAAGTTTAAGCAACTGTGATTTTGCAATTATTCCCAATTGTTTTATCACTCTCTCACCCAGAATTATTTACTTAAACTAAACCTCAACTGTTTTGTATTTACCTGTATTGAAGGAGTATATAATGAGATTGCAAAGCAGAACACTAAGTGGAAACACCATCTTGTATGTATTACTATATATCAGCTAATTCATTGGAAAAGAAATTTTGGTCACATCTAAAGAACTGACTCTCATTTTTGCCTTTATGATATATAAAAAGACTATTGACTTTGCCTGGGCACTAACCAATTGGATTGGATAGAATGGGAGTTTTCTACCAATTTCTTTACTTTGCCAATACTGATTTTACAAAAATCATTACTGTTGGTAATTAATGATGTGTTAAGGTACAGAATTTTAATATTTTGCATGTCTACCTTGTTGAGGGAAAGAAAAACAAGACTATTTATTATTTTATAAAGTCCAACTCATATTGCTGCTTATATGGATTTATATGAAAAAATGTAAATAAAAGTACACAACAAAGAAGATATATAAACCTAATTAGTTTTGAAAAATACAGTATATGAAAAAAGACAGAAAAATTATACTAGACTGTGTAAGTGAAATAAAAAATTTAGGAACCACAGAACTTTATTTTTCAGGCATTTACCACAATAATGTTCATGGAATGTTTTTCCCTTTCTCTAACAAAAAGAAATCTCACTGGTATTAGCAAAGGCCAATAAAAGTTACTTTTATTGTGAGTGAAGATACACTGCTACCTCTCATCATTAGAAACAATTTCTAGTCTCCCAGAAGTCACAGTTTAATTGATAAAACATTAGTGTGATAGAGAGCATTTGTCAAAAGTTAGACTTGTGAACTTACTAGAGCTTAATGAAAATGAGCTGAAGTTTTTTCCTCGTTTTTTTTAACCTAGTGCTTCTTTAAAAAGTTCTACTTCTCATTTATTTTTATTTGTAACATTTTTGTATTTTAGAATGGAAAATGCTAACAATTGTTTTTGAGAGATACATTGTTTTTTATCCAGTAGTGCATGTAATTTAGCTTTTTAATATGAATAATCTCTTGGTAGTTCTCTCTGGTCTTCTAGTAAAGTGTTACTATGGATATGATTTGATTTTAACTTCTGTAATTATTTTTTCAGACATTATTGCTGCTCTACATATAATGACAGCCTTCATGTTTCTGATATGTTCTCCTCACACATTTTGATTAATTTTGATGAAGTAAGGTTCCATGGCCACCCTTGATGTAGCAACCAAAGACCACATTATATCTTTCTTCAAAAAGATGTCAGTGAGGAGTAATTATAGTCTTCAAAAATAACAGAAGTTTCAGAAGGAGGGAGTATTGGAAGGAGGAATAAATTAAAGTTGTTGATGTGTTAGAAACCATGGAAGATGCCTGAGAACAGTCAGGTAGGATTTAGGGCTTCTGCCCCAAAAAGATGGCAAGATCAATAAGTCAACTGAAGTGCATCTAACAGTAATACATGCAGTATGGGCAATAAACAGGAGTTGGAAAACATTGAGTGGGGATTGAGTCAGTCAGTTCACAGATGACATCAAGTTGGGATGGAATGTCGTTCTGCCGGAGGGCAGGAAGGCCCTGCAGAGGGATCTGGACAGGTGGATTAATGGGTTGAGGCTGGTTGTACGGGATTCAACAAGGCCCAGTGCCAGGTCCTGCCCTTGGATCACAGAAAACCCTACGGTGTTACAGGCTGGGGCAGAGGGGGTGGAAAATGTACCCGGTGAAAAGGACCAGGCAGTGCTGATCAACAACGGCTGAACATGAGCCAGAGTGTGCCCAGGTGGCCAAGAAGGCCTGTGGCATCCTGGTCTGTATCAGCAAGAGTGTGAACTGTAGGACTAGGGAAAAATTGTCCCCTTGTACTTAGCATTTTTGAGGCTGCACCTTGAGCCCTGTGTTCAGTTTTCGGTCTTTGACTACACAGGTGTTGGAGCAAGTCCAGAGAACGACAAATGAGGTGGTGAAGGGTCTGGAGCACAAGTCTGATGTGAAGCAGCTGAGGTGGGAGGTGGGAGAACAGGAGGTCTCTTTTCCAAAGTAATGAGCAATAAGGAAGAGAGGAAACAGACTCAAGTTGTGCCAAGGAGGATTTAAATGGGATATTAGGAAACATTTCTACACTGAATGGTTTGTCAGGCTTTGGAAAAGGCTGCCCAGGGAAGTGGTTAAGTCACAGTCCCTGGAGGTATTTTAAAGATGTGTAGATGTGGCATTTAGGGATGTGACTTAGTGGTGGGCTTAGCAGTGTTAATTTTATGATTGGACTTGATAATCTTACAGGTCTTTTCAGTCTTTTCCACCCTAAGTTATTCTATGATTCTAGAAATTCTAAAATCCTTACTTAGGAATCCTTAGGAATTTGTATTGAGTACAAAAGGTATCCCCATCTAGAAGAAAAAATATTTTTTTATTCCTGAAATGTTTCTAATGAATTCAAAGTTATAAGATTTAATTGAGTAGAAATCAGGTTTTAAAACCCTTTTTTTTCAAACCACTGTGCAGCCACTCTCTTTTAGTACTTAGAATCACCATACAGAAGGACGCTTCTACAAAGTTCCTGTGACTCAACAAGGCTCTGCAAATGTTCAGCCTTATAATAGACAACAATTTATCATGGAAATTGCAGTACTAACTTGCATGCTATAGAACCTCATCAATATTTTCTAATATATAGAATTTCTATAATTATTCTCATCAGAAAGAACTAAAGCTTCAAGTTACATGGATTCTCAGATACTTCTAACTATGAAAGGAACCCCACTGAAATATAAAAAACCCCACCGTGAACTCTTCAACTTTAGCTCCAGAATAATGACTGAATTTGTAATACTTTATATTACCTTATGGATGGAATCAACACCAAGCCAATGAAAAGGAGAGAAGACCTCATGCTCGATAAAATGATTGGCTCACCTACTAGACAAAACTTGATCATTGCACTTTACATGAGATGAGATTCCTTTCATCATTATTTGAGTTATAGGCAACCATACATGCTACTTATGACAAAAGCTACTTTACAGTAATTTTATTTTAATCATCTTTTTTTCCCTTCTTATTGCTTCCTTTTTATTAAACAAGCTTCCAAGCAATAAAGTAACTTTTAATCAAATTTTTATGTCTTTTATAAAATTCCCTTACTGATCTCAATAGAATTTTTGTCTAAGACATGACTAAGAGCATTTAATTTTCCCTGCTCTTTAGGCTTCTGATCTGAAGGTGAAAGTATCACACTTAAATCAATTTGGATTTGTTTTTAGGGGGTCTGAAACCAAAGATTTTGTTGAGTTTTTTGAGGGGTTTTTGGGTTTTGTTTTTTTTTTTTTATTATTTATTCTGTGAGATTTAGATGTATACTCACTTAAGATTTGTTTGCAGCATTCTTATTTTGCTGCTAACTTATAGCACTGCATTCAGAGAGCAGTTAACATTTCTGCAATATCCTATACTAAATAAAGTTTCCTGTGAAGTACTTTAGTTAATTATTTTTTAAAAGAAAATATTTTTCTTTTGTATTACCTGAATTCTAGAAAATATTTATTTTTCCTGGCTTGAGTATATTTTATCTTCCATTTTGACTTGTTTGCCCAAAAATTCCTTGTCCATTAGGTCATGCTAGTTACTGATAAGGTAGTACAAGGAAGACACAGTCTTATGGTAAACCACTGCTTAGGAGAACTGAAATTATTTTTCCTGATCATGGTCTTAAGAAAGTGAAAATTAGTTTTTGATGTACTGCTTCCTGTCTTTGTCAATACTTCAGTCTAAGATTTTAGTTTTCTGTTCTATGCTTCTTACAGGGTCCTGTGCCAGTGATCACCCACATTGGGACAAACTGCACTGTTCTCATTTTACTCAGCTTTCTCATCTCTCCATGTTTCAGTTGTCTTCAGAGAAAAGTAAGCCATTTATCTGAACTGTATTTCAGAGTCTCTTTTTGGACAGCATGAATCTCTCTAGTGTGCCTATTTTATTCCCCACTGCTTTTTAAGGAATTCTTGTGTGAGTAATTCAAACACCAACTTAACACTAGAGCCTGATGCTGTCAGACAAAACCCACTCCTTGTCTTCCTGTTTCCCCTGCTGAGCTTCCTTCCCTGGCATTTCACTGCCAATCTGCAGACACCCAGTCACTGTCTCTAAAACAAGCACTGAAGCTCAGCCCCAGAATGGAGCTATAATCAGGTCCATCTCAAAGTTCATGGCCATGGTTGAATGGAGGTCATGGACAGATGCAGGGGCAAGGGCCAGAGCTGAAACAGTCCCCACATAGAGGATGGTCCTGTGGACATCTCACCACCCTAGCTCAAACAACTCATCCCATGTCATCCTGACCCCGTCTGTGGAGCATCACCCTGCTGGGGTCCATCCTGGGACACAGGCAGACAAATCCTCATGGAGCTGGGTTCTAATTCAGGGCCGCATGTCTCTCACTGGGAAACACTCAGGGCTGTGGATTGTGTTTGGTGAATTTGATCCTTGCAGACCCACTTCTCTTAGGGATCTAATGACCTCTCACCACTGTTGTTATCACCTTTTTCACTGACTTTTTCTTGTATTTGCCAGTGTTAACATCAGCTAGCAATGTACACTCTATGTCTGCCTAATAGGTGGGGTATGAAACACCCACCGATTTTTCCTGAATGTAAAGTCACAATTTTGTCATTTTCAAAGTTTCTGCTTTTGTCTTACCAGTTTTAACTTGCCCATATATGTTCCTTGAAGGCTTTCACTCCTTCATTATTGCTACTATTTTGGAGAAACACAAATGCCATATTGCATGATGCTCCTCATGTCCTCCTATGTCCTCATAAAAGTGCAATTAAGACCTGTCAGCTGTACAAATGGAAATGTTAACAATGGACTATACATATGCAAAAATTTCACAAGAATAATGGTCTTCAATGTTAGCTCTTATGCCTCAGTGACAAAGCACTTTAATAATAGCTATCTACAGAGATGTATTCTATACTCCAATGAGTTAACAAATTCTAAACCACAGACCCTAAAACAGACAAATGAAACCAAATTTTCTCCATCTCTTGGACTTTCTTCTGCTTGTAGTGACTCTTCATTAACGTTGAAACAACTATACCCATTGTATCTGATGCAATATACATCAGCAAATATTACTACTCTGTTTGCTTTATTAGAAATTAAGGATTCTGAGAAGTGTCCAAGGTATATTTATTACCACATTAGTAGTAAATTATATTAAAACCTCTTTCAGATATGAAATTAGCGTCAGTATCGATATCTTCTCCTTTTACATCTTAGTTTTAAATTAACACTATTCTAGTAATAATTAGTGACATGCAGTGTGACTCAACTAGCAAATTCATATTGAGTGACAAGTGTAAATATGGAAATAATACACTTTTCTGTTTGTTAATTAGTTTATAAATCAAATTATCTTCAGAAAAAAAGTTAACTTTTTTAAAAGGAAATTAAATAATAGTGTGAAAATAAACACAGAAAAAGCATCTTGAATTATATTTTACATCAAAAATTCTGAAATTCATTCTGCTACACGATATAGAGATTTGGTCATTCTGCATCTCGCTTTCTAAGAGAAATTTCCAGATGTGAAAAAGTGTAAAGGTGGTAAAAAGATGTTTGAGGGATAAATCTATCAAAGTGGACATCGTGGTGACCTCTACCTACCTTTTATCAAGACTGAGAGATACTGAATGAATGTAAATATCCTCACTCATAAAAGACCACTACATATCAAGGGTAACATCTATCAGGAAAGAGAAAATAAGCACCAGAAACTTATAATGAGTATTCTAAAACAGAGAAGTAAATGATGATTTTTTTAAAAAACAAGAATAATGAATAATTACAATAAAATACAAAGAAAATTCTTAGATCCTCACTATTCTTTGATACCTCAAGAACTGGATTTATTTCCAATAGATGTACTTTAGACAACTGAAAGGGCAAAATCCATGACATGTAATATACAAAGGACAGACAGAATTCCTGATGTTCTTTTTTTTTTTTTGCCTGTATGAATCTTGGTGAGTAGGGCTCTAGCAGAAATCTATTTATAAATCCGGTTGTAGGAACAAGACCTATAGAAAATGCAGAAATGAGAGGGAGAAAGCATAGTGGGTAGAAAAATAGCAATGCTACTTTTGTTTAGGTTTTGAGGGCTGCAATTTACCTTGCATAAGTAAACAAGGTGGCAATATCAGGGAACAGTCATACATGTCTCAGCATATTTTTGTCCCTAATGTATATTTGCTATGATGTATTTAATAGCATTATCATACATTTATTTTCACAAGACTCATTCACTGTGCACAGAGAATGGTGAATGAAGCAACTGAGCAAAATGTAATTTAATTCTAACTATTTAATAGGTTGTTCTCTGTCTTGTGCTTAGTTTATCAGCATAACACTTAGAGCTCTTCTCAGTAAAATCTTTGGGTTTCTAAAGTGTTTCCCAGATCTGCTTCATGTTTTTATTACAAGAAATGCAAATATAATGTGACAAAAAATTAATAATGGATCCAAAAGATTGATTTGGTCTCATTGAAGGAGAGTATCTTAATAACATATTTTACTTGTCATTCAAATTACCCACTCAATTAAGCAGGGTCTTGAGGTTTTATTGGCAGAGGCGGGGATCACATGCATAGAGATTTTGAAAGCAAGTACAAGGGATTTAACATAAACTGATGAATAGACTTTATCCCATAAGGCTATAAACAAACAAAAATAGTGACATTTTTGGGAACAGTTTAGAAATATCTCTTTATTGGCTGAACATACACATGGCAGTTGGTCTAAATAACAAGGAAGAGAGAAAATACAGAAACACAAGAACATGACTGGGAATATTTCACATGGATTTATTGTAGGCCATGTCTGACAAACCATGTCTGACAAAACTACAAGACAAAATGACCAGCTTTGTGAATGTGGAGAAAAGATAAAATGCTGTTAACTTTGTCTTACAGCAGCAATATAGTTTGAATAAGTTCATTGTATGATGGATGGACCACTGGCTGTTTTGGTGTCACCATTTACCACTAATGAAACTGAAGTTCTGAGGTCTTGTGTGGAAAGTTTGATGGCTGCAGAAATTGCTCTTGTTATACATGGTGGTTTAACTTTTTATGAGAAGCTCCAAGCATTGATCAAGAGGAATTTATTTTTTTCTGTTCACAAATTCATATGTATTCTGAGCAGGTTTTTGTTGTAAAGGATTTGGGTAGCAAAACTGTTATAATGAACACAAGAAAACATACAAATCATGATCTACTTAGTAGTTTTTAATGAGTTCAAGAAAACACAAAGTAAAACAAGAAGATAAACTAACAGTTGTGTGCAATTAATGTCTCAGCATTTTTACTAATGAAAAATAAAATATGATGCCATCCTTAAGCAGGGCTGCAGAATAAAAACTAGATATGTGTTCCATTTTTGCCATGATATATTCCAAGGTTTTACTTGTGGTTTTCTACCTTCAAGTTACCAGGTTATTTAATCTGTTGGTCTACAGAGATTCAGAATGTATTCTTCTCCAGAGTATTAATGCAAAACTAGATTATTAGAGACTAAAGCAGTATAGTTTCACAGCTGCTGCTATGGTACAAAGCAGAAGTATTAATGAAATGGATTTCTGTGGGTTTAAGAGAATACATGACAGTTTGGACAGTAACATCTAAATTAATTTCACTATGAAAGCATCAACTGATAGCCCACAATCTGGCTGCTCTCTGTATTCAATAAGGAAAGTACTGCAAGAGCTGCATTCCTCACACCTCTCCAAAATGGCCCAACAAAGCATGAGCAATGTTGTTTTGTTTAAAGTAGTTTTGTATTTACTTGCAAATCATACATGTGAAGCCTTACTTCCTGAACAGCAGAGAAATAAAACATTCTAATTCATCATTTTTACCAACTTCTAGCCATAACTTTAATAAATTTTAAAATGTCCTTCAATAAATGCTTTATATAGTAACCTTGTTACTCAGTCTCTGGCTAAACTTCTCAAAGGTTCTTTTTGACCCTCTTTAACAGTCTTTTAAAAGAAAAATAGTAAAATATCTCTTGAAGAGCTGTGCTTAGAGATTACATTCCATGACGCTGCCTAGGGTCTTTTATGCATTTTGGAAAGCAAAAAACTGGAAAAAATACTGTCAAGCAATGGGGCAAGGTCAGGACCATGGTTGCTATTAACTGACAGGGACTCCATAGTGGGATAAATACTACAGGAATTACAAATACTCTCCTCAGGTTTCAAACTTCCAATTTGTGACCATCATCTGCATGTACAGCAAGGAACAGGACTGTGGGACACTACAGTTTCTGTATGTTTTAGTATAGATAGCAGCTTTGGGTTTAAACTTTGTAAACAGATTTTGAGGGTGTCCTCCCAGCATGACTAAAACAGACGTGCGGTTTGAAGGGAGCTAGAGACAAAATGGAGAAGAGCTCCAAAACTATATTTTTGAATTTAACTTGTAGAATGGCACTCTGTAGGTATGCTTTCTATGTTATAGTTTTAAAGAAGAGGTTTTACCTGTGGTGATGACAAATTTGAGAAGAAAATTCCTGCCAGTACTTTCTTCACTTTTTGCACAAAAGGGAAGAAAACAATTGTCCAAGCTACCTCCAGATACATTTTTGTTAAAAATATTACAGCTAAAAATGAGAGATATTGAAGTGACAAGACTTAGGAAAATGAACTCAGACACCGATTCATTATTTATATTTTTCAGGTAATACAAAAAAAAAAAAAAAAAAAAAAAAAAAAGACAGTAAAAAAAAAAAAAAAAAAAAAAAAAAAGGCTTGTATAAATAGGAAAAAGTAAATATTTTAAATGTCCTGTATACTGTAATCTAAAATATACCTGTTTGTGTGTTTGCATTATGTTCATACCCTGATAGGCATGATTTATCTTATCAAATTTAAGCCACTTAGAAGACTGATAGTCAAGCTTCCTATATGGTATGGAATTTCTAGACAGTGCTGCACATTCCATCAGCCCAGATAATTCTCTTAAAAAGACTCTGATTGTCTTCAACCTTTTCCTTCCACCAAGCGCTGAGGAAACCTAGGACAATTTTTTGGTAACACCTTGAAACTTGTTCTTTTTTTTTCCCCAAAGTTTTAATAGGCATCCTGAAATATTTGTAAAAGTGTTCTTGCACGCAAATGGAAACTTCATTAAAAAATTGCAAAACATAATGCAGGCCTTAGGTTTTCTTACTCTATTTCCCCTCTCCTATGTGTTTTAGGTGAATATTCTCCAATCTGTACATGCTGCGTTTTGTCCTCCATCCTTTTACTAGCTTTTAGTTTTGCTCTTGGTGTGATTCTGTTTTTCTTCACACAGTTCATAACATATTCTCCCTCTCATACCATGTGTTTTACTCTGATATTCCAACTCTTCTCTATTCTGTGCTTGTATCAGATGTCTTCATGCAAAATATTTCAAGACATCTGTATACAATGTGCCATCCATATGTCATGTGACATCTCTATTAGTTGATGACACAGAGCTGTGGCACAGGTACAGTCCTGGTGTGCAGCTATCCAAGCTGTTAAATTGTTAACACAGTCTTGACTAGCGTTGACTAAGTTTCTCCCACATAGCACTTAAGCATGCCTCAGGGGTGGTATGATGCATACTTATAGAAGAAAAACTAAAAAGATTTGGAAACGTAATCCATTTTAATGAATGTTTCCAGAACATCTGCAACACAGGATTTCTAATTTTAATGATAAATTTCAAAGTGTTACTGAATCGGATATTGAAAGTTTTTTGCGGGAAAAGAAAATAAAGCAAAACAAATCAAACCCACATATCCCCCTTTAAAGAACACCACGACATGAAAATGAGTGTGCTTTTATAGCTTGTTAAATAACATGAAAATGCCAAATTGAAAATCCTTTTTTAGCAGTGGGTAATCTGTTTCAAAAACTAATCTTCACCATTATCTTTTTAAGACGTCTGGTTTTGGTTTTCAGGTTTGTTTCTTTCTTTGTTTGTCTATGATTTCTGAAAATAGAAACATGTACAGACACACAACACTGAAACGCTTCAAAAAACCTCATCCTGAGATGCATGCTAGGAATGGAAAATTCGAACCAGATGGTTTAGTTTTGCAAATGTAATGAAAACTCAGTAAAACAAATTTCGATTGGAAGTAATCTGTCATGTAATAGGATGTGGCGCTGTCAGGTGATACACTTGTATATTCATGACAAATTACTAAAATTTGGGAAAATTTTACAGTAATCTCTTAAGCTGCAACTGTCTGAGGGTGGAGAATATAGTCAATTTATATTCTATATTTTAAATAGAGTTATTACATCAAGTTTAATAATTTATGTTCAGCCTGCATTAATTTCTACAGTTCAAACTATTTGTAATGCAAATAAAAAAAGTGTGGTGACTAGTAACAGTAAAGTGACACAGGGAATTCTCTGAACTGCTGTTGAACTCTGTCATGGCTCAAAAAAAGTGGACACTATACTTGCATATGGTAGTGTCAGTGAAATAATAAATATTAAATCTGTCCCTGCAGGGAAGGAGGAGACGTTTTATTAATGTGAGTTAAGTACCTGGGGTTATTAAAGAATTTTCTTCTTATCAGCTTTGAGAAGCAGAGTAAAAATTAAAGTTGACATAGCAGTACTGAATTAAATGAAGGAAAGCCTTTCTGCTGAAGGAGTTTCCGAATATTGGTGAATTAGATTATTTTAGCAATGCAACAAATTAATCAGAACACATAAAGAACTCCTCTCTAAAATGAAACTTATGTGGTTACAGATGAAGAATATAGTGGAGAAAAAAAAAAGTAAACATGCAAAAAACTCAGAAAAGAGAGTTTTGATTGGAAGTAATAGATAATGTAATAGGATGTGGGGCTGCCAGGTATCACATTTGTAAATACATGACAAATTATTTAATTTTGGGGAAACTTTATAGTGATCTCTTAAACTGCACCTATCTGATGGGAAAGAATATTGTCAATTTACAATCTACATTTTAAATAGAGTTGTTACGTCACATTTAATCATTTATGTTCAGCCTGAATTAATTTCTGCTGTTTGAAATATATGTAATAAAAATAAAATGTGTGATGACTAGAGAAATTTTGAACCAGTACCCTTGACTCTCAAACTTTAGTTACAATAAAACTGTACAAGTGAGCTCTCAAAATGTAATCTTTTGAAGTTGCCTTCTATTTCTTTCCATCTATTACTTTGTTTTATTTTCAGATGTTTTTGGAGTTAGACTCTTTGTCAGCTCTGTGGCTCCATTTTTTTAAAATTTATTTTTGTCTCTGTCAGCATCTGGCTTTTCCTATTCTTTTGAATGCAATCAAAGCTTATTTTCCATTTAATGCATGCTAGAAAAACAAACGACACACAAGTCAAGGTTTGTGAAAATATATTTTTGGACCCTCAGCAATATGGCAGCTGATCAGAACTCCTCACCAATGTCTCTGGAACTGTTTATTATTATTATTACTATTATTATTATTATTATTATTAGTAGTAGTAGTAGTAGTATGTTAAAACATTTATATAATTCTTCTTGAATAGGTAGAAGTCTGACTAAATTCTACCTAGAGTCGGAGTCAAATTTTTTTTTTCTGTCAGATTACTTTACTGATGTCACATGATAAAATATTCCTATTCTTTAATGTTTGCAGAAAACAATCATCTGCCAATCTTCTGAAGTTCACCTCCTCAACATATTTGGAAAGACTGTGCTCTCAGAGACAAAAAGAAAAAATGTTATGCATAAATGGCACAGAGCTTTTAATACAAATATACCTGCTTTGTTTACCATGTGGAGGACTATAACCCAAAATGAATGTGTTTGTTTTTTTACCTATATCTGTCTATTAATTACAGGCATGAATGCATGGCTTTAAAAGTTCCAGAAGTGGAGAGTAGTTTGGTAGTGTATCAGTAAGATTATTGGTTGGTTTATGCATTAGTTTCTGTTGTCTGACTGCAGCCAGGACAGTCCAATGTCTCTGAGGTCTTCATAACCACCACATGGGAGAGCACTACACCTTCATGGTGAATTATTTATGACTTTTTCTTTATTTACACCAATTATTTTGCATTTTTAAGGTTTTGAGGTGATTGGGGGGCATTTGGCTTTTTGGGAGGGTTGTTTTTTGGTTTTGTTGTTGTTGTTTGTTTGGGTCATCTGGGCAGTTTTTAGGTTTTTTGTGTTTTTTTGTTCTAAATATATTTTTCTTCTATCATTTCCTGTATATCTTCAATACATCTCATGGATTTCAAGCACTTTGTTTTTCACTAGTTATGGTGATTTCTTCAAAGCATAGCCACTCAACTGTCTGTGATGCATAAAGCAAATATTTTACCACTCAAGTTTGTGTTTAACCCACATGCCCAAGGCAAATAACTGACAGACAAAGACATGACACCGAAACCTGAAGATAGATCAAACCCTCTTGAGCACTGTGCATGTTTTTTATTTTTACACTGAGAGATCTAGGCAATTTCAGAGGACAACATGACTTTTCATCCATAACTGAGATTTCTAAGGATTTGGGTACTTCAGCAAAGAAATACACGATTGGGGAGGCCGCCTTGACTGTATTTGCCTCAATGAGAAAATGGTGAAAGAGCATCAGAACAAAGGTGTAATCACGATGCAAGCACACAGCTTCTTTGCTATGCTTCTAGTTAAACCATTTGCAGAATAAATTCTTGTAGACTTTTAACAAAATAGGTATTGTGGGATCCTCCTTCAGGTGATTCTTGTAGAATGGTACTACTTTTAATGACAATCAGAATAAACAAGAACTCCATGAGAAAAAAAACTACCCAAACCAAAACCCACAACAGTTTCTTCTTTGCTCAGATATTCTGTATAACTGTTTACACAATTTCTCTTTCCTTTATGTCCAGATCCTTAAGGATCTGAAGAATCTGTGCTTGAGAGGGATGTTGAAGGAGACTTTATTCTTTTCTATGAAGAGAAATTTGGACGTATACTGTTCTGCTTTTCACTGGGGTAGAGTTCAATTTCTTCCTAGTAGCTGGTATAGTGCTGTGCTTTGGATACTCAGGATGTGAACATATCGATAATATACTGATGTTTAACTTACCCTGAGTCAAGGGGTTTTCAGCTTCTCGTACTGCCGGGTGTCCTGTCAGTGGTCCACAAGCAGCTGGGAGGGGACACAGTTGGGGCAGCTGACCCAGACTGGCCAAAAGGATATTCCATGCTATGTGCTGTCATGCTGAACAAAAGCACCTCTGGGTGGTTTGCCAGGGTGTGGCAGACACTGCTCAGGGCTGGACTGAGCATCTGGCAGGCTGTGGTGGGCAATTGTATTGTGCATCTCTTGTTTTACATATTCTTTTATCGTTATTATTTTTTTATCCTTTTCTGTCCTATTCAATTGTATTTTTCTCAACCACCAGTTTTGCCTTTTTTCCAATTCGCTCCCCTATCCCACCATCAGAGAATGAATGAATGGCTGTGTGGTTTTTAGCTGCCTGCTAGGTTAAACCACAATATATACATATGGAAGTTCACTATGGATGCAGCTACATCAACTCTCAGCTCTCAACAAAACCACCCAACTCCTTCTTTCCCCAGTGTTATTTTTGCATGCACTGGGTGTACATAAATTTTATAGTGCATTTCACAGACTAATTCCAGGTAAGTTATCCACCTCTAAATTACCTGCCATATCCTTATCCCAGGTATTATACCAAAGAAACCCTAAAACCAAAACCAAACTAAAATAAAGTACCAACACAACCCCAAACCCCAAAGAAAACAAATGTCAAAGTTGGGAAAAAATGCACTGGTAAAACTATGACTGGATGAATCTATTTATTTATTTATTTATTTATCTATCTATCTATCTATTTAAGGAAAGTGTTTTGCAGGTTCACCCTACCTGTGATTCTGAACTGACCTATTTTCTCCACATTGTGAGACCTTTATGACATGCCATGTCTCAAAGTGGCACAGCATCACTTGCAAAAAGCAATCTTCATCTCTTGGGTGGATTGATTTTTGGTCTTGGAAGCAGGTCTAATAAAGATAGATTTCAAAACTCTTTTTGAACATTGGGGGTTACAGGTATGTTAATTCATAGGTCAAAGGGGTCTTTTCCTGGTTTCTGTCTAATGTGTTTTCAATGTAGACCACAATCCTTTACTTCTGTCCTCTTTGACAGAAGATTTGCAATTCTTATTTTATTGCCAAAGTAAATGTTATTAATAGAAATGAAGTAGAATAATAGTGTTCTTTTGATTAGATGCTCATTATAGATGTCTACAATACACTTGACAGTTGAAGGATGATATATTGATTTATTTTCTAATTTCAGCTGTAAAACTGCAAGGCAGCTGGCTGGGTTAGCATTTTCAGATTCAAGATGGGTTCCCTCTATGAAAGAAATAGATTTTCTTATTCTCTCTGATGAGACAATTGTTCTGACAAAGTTAATATCATGCTAAGGCAGTGTTTATAGTTTTTCAACACTACTATATATGTCCATCTAAATTAAAATAAGCTATATTAAGGCAAAACCCCATTGTTTATATTCAGGTTTGGATACTAGTCACAAAATTGTGTATTCATTTTCTTTCCTAAGGTTAAAAATCTTTATAAAATAGAGCATCACAACAGTATATTTGAAATACTTGTTAGATTTTACAGAAGAGGTATGCAAATAATTATGATTCTTAACTTCAGCAAAGGGATGTAGGACAGGACATTTAGGACTCTGTTTTGGTTTCTAAAACAATTTTGCCATACAGATTTTATCAGAAGTATTCAATGTGAATTCATCATACCTAAATTTAGCTCTAACAAATTAGATATTTAATACATACACCCTTTCTCTTCCAAGGAGAAGGACATGTACTCTGGACAGCAACTCATACAATCTTGAGCATGGGGAAACAAGTTAAACAGTTTACTTGAGTCTGCTGTAGTAAATATGGCGGCTGTGAATGTTGCAGCCTACTTTTTATGAATCCTGACAAGAAGGAATGACATAGTGCTCTTGTTTCCCTAGATAAGACATAACTTGATAATTGTTTGTGATAACTGATTGTCTTTGCAGGATGTATTGGCCAGGAGAAAAGTATAAATTTATCTATGTCTCCTCTATCCTTTAGATTCTGAGCTCTTTCCATTTTGGAAAAAGGAATTTTGCTTACTATAAAATCAATTGTTGTCATTCAGGGCCCAGGATTGATGTCAAAAAACATAAGTCTTAGGTTAAGTAGAATGCAAACTGTAACAGAGGAAAAAATCTACTGAAAATTAGTAATCACTGTGTTAGTCTATGCTGGGTTCAAAGGCATTCCCAGCAGAGCAGGAAGTAGTAGGTTGATTTTACTAATCCAGCCTCTGAGAAGCATTGATATTTCTTGTAATCAAAATTGTTCTTTTGCAAAACCCCAAGTCTGTGTAAGTTAATGCATTGAAAAGGCACTGTCATGGGAAATCTGCAGATGACTATAGGCGTCACGTCGCTAAAAATATGGCACTGACTGTTAGCTTGCTTTTTAATTGAGAGATTAAAGGATATAAGTAAAAACCTTGAGTAGAGGTGTTATATGCATTTATAAACTTAGCACTTCTTTCATCCATTTACATTTTTGCCAGGTATTGAACCAACATTTATTTAGTGCTTCCACTCACACACACACATTTTGTTGAAAAAAGGATAGCATGAGTCAGGATTTCTTAGACATTTATATTTATATTCAATTATTAAGACCTCACTCCTATTTCAGTCAATCTCACTCTAAGAACAACCCAGAATATATTCTCGGTATTTCAAAGAAGGCAAGAGTCCTGTTATACACATGTAGAGATGTGCCTTCTGTTGCCAGAACATAAGATGTGTCTGATTTTCCTGATTTTCTGATTTTCAGATTTTCAATAAGATTGCTGATTTTCTGTATGATATCATACCAATAAGCTCTGTTGTGTCTACATTATTGCTATGGCTGCAAAGGTGTTGCTGTTAGCTATAGTTTATAGGCAAGTTTGTAACAATCCCCAGATTTGTCTCAGTGTTTTCTGTCAGGTTTTGAAACTAATATTATTACAGTGAAAGGAAAACAGAAATTTACTCTACCAACTACTGTTAATTAAACAAACAAAAAGAGAAATTAACAGACTTTTTTCTGATGATGAGTTTTGTCCTGAAGACTGTTGTCTGTATTAGAATGTTTCCCTCAGGACAATCAAGGTTCAATATAATGCTTGGATGATGGTTTCTCATCTATGGCAAGCCTGTCATTTTATAATTCTCAGGTTGAAAGTGTTTTCAATGCAAATGTTTTCTCATTCATCTGCATCAACAATGCAGTCCCTTGTCCTATTTTGGCTCTCTAATGACGCGGTAGCCAAGAACCATCAGGTTCAGCCATCTCATTAGTCTGAAAGTCTCCATAATATCTTCTTATTATTATATCTTATTATTATTATTATTATTCTGATCTAGGTTCACTTAAAATTAAGGGGCTATTTTTGTGGTTTTTTTCTTCTTAGTCCCCTGCCAAACACTGGACTCAGTTTTAACATCGTGCTCAGTGTCTCCAAGGTCCATATTCTTTTCTAGGCGAAGACAATGCACACAGACAAGATGCAAGCTGAAAATGGAGCGCTATTTTCAAATCATTTTTAGACCACTTCCCTGATGTTACTGTATATCTCTATGTCTGTTTTGCTTTCCTCTTCCTCTCCTTTCATATGAACTTTTGGAAAAGATTTTTAAAGGAATTTAAAATATTTTGTAAAGTAAAACTTGAAATAGAGAGGCAACTAATGTTTTTTTTTATCGCTGCAAAAAAGGACTGACTTTGAAACAGAGAATTTAGACCCCTTAATTTAGACACTACAGTTTCATCCTGGAAATAAAAGGCTACTGTAATTCTCCCTCAACACTGGAATTGGTGGTGTTAAAGTAGACCTCTCACATTCTTGACAAGTTGCAATAAAAACCATAAAACAGTTCCGTAACCACACAGTAACAGATCATTTTTAAAACCTTTTAAAACAACCAAAAATGAAAACGGACTTTTAAAAACAGTCCATTTTGAAAGTTACTTTTTTTTTTAGCCCTAAGTTTACATGGAACAGCTTCTGAGTGTGAGTCACACACATATTCTCACTTTCTCCATGCTTCTTACTCTATCAGAGAGCTTAATTTAAACTTTCCTCCCAAATTCATATCAGTGTGGCAGAGAGAACCTTACACCGTGAAGAATGTTATGGGTAGCTGCCAAATTCTCCAGACACCTGGACCTGACAATTCCTTCTGCCTGTGTGCTGAAGCCCATCTGGGCATGCCTGTTTTCCTGGCTCATGTTCTTGTTTGCACTTTTAGCCAACAGCAAGGCTGAGTGTGTATCCCAGGCAGACAGAGGAAGAGACAGAGAGATGGACACACTGCCAAAAGTCAGATAAAATATATGTACAAGTAGCCAACTGATCTTCCTCCTGTCCAAGCAGTCAGGATTGAGGTCCACTAGAGAACACACGCATGCCCACTCTGCCTAGATTCAGAAATTCATGCCTATTGAAAGCTCACTTCAATGTCTGTGCAGCATCTCAGCCTGTCTAGATGTGGATCCAGGGCCCCTTTCACAGTGTGCAGCTTTCCTACTCACTACTAAGGCTACTAGTAAAAGTAGGCAACTAGTGAATTTTGCACGTATTTGGACACAGCTGATGTTTTGCTGTAAGAATAATGTTTAGAGCATCAAAATATTACTTCACACAATTTTTTATGTTTCTTTTTTCCACTTTTTGGCAGCAGAACAGGAAAGAAAAGCACCATTAGAGGAAGAGGAAAAAATGTAAAAAAAGTGAATGTAAGAGATAAATTAAAAATAAGAGATTAAAATTATACCTTTTAATTAGTTATTTTTAAACAAAGGAAACAAATGCAAACACATACACAAAAGAAAAAGGAAGGAAGGAAGGAAGGAAGGAAGGAAGGAAGGAAGGAAGGAAGGAAAGAAAGGGATCACCGGTCCTGTTTCCAGCATCCATCCAGCTGATGGGATGTCCAGGGTCCAGGGGTACCGCCTGGGCTTGGTGGNGGAAGGAAGGAAGGAAAACCCACACAACATTAAAATCCTGAGATGAATAGCAGTCATACTGAGTTCACAATAAATAGGATTAGGACTAAATCACAAAATGCAGTGGATGAAAATTGATGCATAACTGTTGGTTCTCTAGCATATGGCTTTATATGAAAAACGAGCAGTAACCAATCAAACAAATAAAAAGTGCTTAAGTTCAGTTTTAGCACAAGAGACTGGATAATTTTAAGATGTTGTTTCCCATGAAACAGATTCTCCTAGAAGCTACGACAAGGCTCACAGAAGACAGGGAGATGATTTGGGACAGGCAGCACAGCTTCTCCAAGGGCAAGCATTGCCTGGCCAAGCCAGTGGCATTCTATGATGGGGTGACTACATCAGTGGACAAAGGAAGTGCTACAGATGTGATTTATCTGGATTTCTGTAAAGCTTTTGACAGGTTCAGACCCAATGTCTTTCTCTCCAAACTGGACAGATATAGATGTGGTAGGTGGAGTGTTTGAAGGATTAGAAGTTGGTTGGGTGACCACATCAAGGGGGTAGTGGCTCACAGCCTAATGTCCTCATGGAGGTCAGTGACAAGTGGTGTCCTTCAGGGGGACCAGTGCCCTTTGATGTCCTCATCTGTGGCATAGACAGTGGGATCGAGTGCATCTTCAGCAAGCTTGCAGGTGACACCAAGATGAGTGGTGGGGCTGACTTTCCTGAGGGACAAGATGCCATTCAGAAGGACCTGGACAAGCTCAGGAAATTGGCCTATATGAATCTCATGTGGTTCAACAAAGCACAGTGCAGGATCAGGGTAACCCCCGGTATCAATCCAGGCTGGGGGATGAACAGATCCAGAGCAGCCCTGCCCAGAAGGACTTGGGGGTGCTGAGGGTAAGAGGCTGGACATGACCCAGCCACGTGCCCTTGCAGCCCAGAAAGCCAAATGTGTCCTGGGCTGCATCCAAAGCCCTGTGGGCAGCAGGGGAGGGAGGGGATTCTGCCCCTCTGCTGTGCTCTGCTCTGGTGAGACCCCACCTGCAGAGCTGCATCAGCTCTGGGGTCTCAGCACAAGAAGGACATGGAGCTGTTGAAGCTGGTCCAGAGGAGGCCACAAAAATGGTTAGAGGGCTGGAGCACCTCCTTTGAAAAGAGGCTGAAAGAATTGGGGTTGTTCAGCCTGGAGAAGGGTCTAGGGACACCTTATTCTGGTCTTTCAGTACTTAAAGGGGACCTATAAGAAAGATGGAGACAGACTTTTTAACTGGTCCTGTTGCAATAGGACAAGGGGCAATGTTTAAAAGGACAGATTTAGACTGGATTTAAAGAACAATTTCTTACAATGAGGCTGGTGAAACACCAGTACAGGTTACCAAGAAAGGTGGCAAATTCTCCATGTCTGGAAACATTTAAGGTCAGGTTGGATGGGGCTCTGAGCAACCTGATCTAGTTGAAGGAGCGCCTGCTCATTGAAGGATTGTTGGACTAGGCGACCTCCAAAGGTAACTTCCAACCCAAACTGTTCTATGATTTTATGTCAGAGATTTTAGAATTTCCCAGCATTAATTCTCACCTGAAGTAGATTGTGTCTCCTTGTTAAAAAAGACAGAAAATTCAATACTACTAACTACTACTAGTACTACTACTAGTACTACTATGACTATGACTACTACTACTGATGTTGGTCATTTCTGTCTTTTCTTTTTATACCCTTTTTATACATTTTTATACCCTTTCCCTTCCCTGGTACCCTCTATACACACTCCTTGTGCCCTTCGCAAACACTCCTTGTACTTTAGTCTGACATGTTTATAACTCTTGTAGTCTGATATTTAGCTTAGTTTGGGGTCTTGCAAAGTGAAGAAGACCAAACATTTGTACTATCTCAGAACTAGAGTCTCCAACCTTGGATGGAGCCTTCTCTCAGGAACATGTTTTTGTAAACTAGGCTGCAGTCTCACTTGGGGGGGTTAAATAAAATAGGGGGACAATTACTTCATTAATTAAGTTTCTTATTGGGGGATTTCAAGTAGATATGCTAATTTTGTGAGGTCCATAAAGTTCAGTACGTGTTGTATGGGGGTCGCTCACTTGGTCGCTCTCATGCTTCTCAGCATGTTTTTACCTTTGATGAGCTGAGCACCTAGGATCCTATTAAAATGAGGTAAATTCCCTTTTCCCTTTACTGCTGTGTCTGCTTCCTATTTTTACAAGCTGCATCACTACAACTATGACTACTGCTACTAGTGGTGGAGTAACCATTCAGATTTATAAACAATTTAAGTGGACCTTTACTCACTGTTGAACTTTAAGTTAGAAGTTCCAATTGCACTTTTTTCCATTGGATATTAGCATGCTTTTTTATTCCCATAGACAGAAAAGCTCATGATGCTACAAGGATAATAAGCTAAGCACAAAGTGAAATTTGTATGGATATATAATGCATCTTTTGGTAGTCCACACCCAGCACAAAATATTCCATTAAAAAAAGTGGGCTACTCTGTGAAAAGTCTATTTTTAAGAATCCTGTCAGAGCCCATCTACAAATCTAGTAATTGAAGTAGTTGGGCTTGCACAGATATAGTGAACTGGAGCTTGTTTTTGGAGGCAAAATTTAGGAAATAATTCAGCTGATGGATAACACGAGACAAAAATCCAATCCATCACACATAAAGTCTGTTAGCACAGCAGGGCTAAAAAAAGTTTTAAAAATTCATTCTTGTCACTAAGCAGATAAGAGTTGAAGAGTAGATTTATTGATTAAGAAGGTGACAGTCACTTTCCAGATTATAATGTCACTCTAACCAGTATTGCAATACTGATTTTCCAAGAAGATTCTAAGGAAACAGAAACCTCCAGGAAAAACTATTTCAGATATGAAAAAGATTTTAGAAAGAATGCCTCCTAATCAATATTTAGTTATCTGGTAACATCAGATATGCAAAGTTTAAAAAAATAACCTTCTAGCTATATTAACAACTGTTATCTAGGACAATATTAGCTCAGATGCTTTGTTCATGCTTTAACAGTTTACATAAATATGTATTTCTTTTTTTCAGCATAAATTTAAAGGGTTGTAAAGTGTGCATTTTGCATTTCTGTGTGTTTTCACATTATTTAGCTAATGGTTTTTATTAGAATGGCCAAGTATTTTGGTGGTTATGAATAAGATTTTTTTTTCCATTCTATAGCTTATCACAAATTCAAAGGCTTTTTTGGACAAAGCATTGTGTGATCTTACATAAGTATTCCCATATGCTTAGAAGCACAAAAAAACCAGCTCAGTTTGAGGTACAATGTACCAATTCACAATAACTAAAGTAAGCTTTAGTCCAAACCCTCCAACAGTTCTCTGTGTGTTCTGAATGGTTCACCATAAGTATAAAATACTTATATTTGTAGAATGAAAGAAATACTGCAAACGTATTTCAAATGGTCTGAACTGGAAATATTTCTAAAGTTGACAAAAATAGTAACCAGTAGCAGGTTTGTCCTTATGAACTATTTTATTAACCTATTTTCACTCATTTTCTTAAACAATTTAAAAGAAATATACAAATGGTTAGGAACGTTACTTTTTAGTTTTGCAGATTTCTTCTTCCAAAGATAAACATACTTTCACTTTTTCTTATATGTGGACCTGATCAGGCCTAGGAAGTAAAAATATTTATACTCAAAATTTCCATTTACATTTAAATTAAATCATTAAAACATGGACTTGCTCATTTTTGGCATCAAAAGCAAGAACTTTTTTTAGGGTTTGCAAAATCAAGCATTAAAATAATAAAATACAACTTAAAAGAGGGAATGGTTGTTTCACAGCAGCACATTTAATTCAATAATAGCAGAAAAGAACAGAGAGTTGGCTGGGATAGAATAAACAAAAGTTGCATGATTAGGTGAGCCTGAAAGAAGAAATATTTCTCTATTTTACTTTTGAAGACAGAAGAAACATAATAATTTTATTCAAAATATCGCAAGATAACATTAAAGGTTCTGAGATAGCCTTTCCTCTGAATGGGTTTAATTTCTGCAATCCTTAATGGCATTTTAAAAATACAAATGTTCTTTATATAATATGTTTCACCTGTAAACTTTTGATGAGTAGGAGAAAAATGATATTTTCACCTTTAGCCAACTGATGAAACAGAAATTATCGAGCCAAGTAAAGATCTACAGGGGTTTTCATATTAAAATATTATTGGGTTTAGAGGGAAAAAAGGAAGAAAATTAAAAACAGGAAAACAGCTTCCATTGGCATGATTTTGGGAATAATTTCAGATGCATAATTTGTATTTCAGACTGGGAATTTTTTATCTTGTCATACTTTAGACCATACATTGCATATTGAATGTGACACAAGGACAAAATCCTAGTACTTATTTGAGAGCCCTTGTTTAATTTAACACAATCCCCCCACTCATGTTAGTCACAATAATCTCCCTGCAGTGCTACAGGTTTGGGGAAGAGTGTCTGGAAAACAGCCCAGTGGAAAATGACCTGGCGATGCTGGTCCATAGCAGCTGAACACGAGCCAATTTGTGTCCAGGTGGCCAAGAAGGCCATTGGCATCCTGGCCTGTATCAGAACAGTGTGGCCAGCATGACCAAGGCAGGATCACCCCCTGTACTCAGCACTGTGAGGCCACACCTCGAGTCCTGCGTCCAGTTCTGGGCCCCTCATGAGAAGAAGGACATTGAAGGACTGCAGCGTGTCCAGAGAAGGGCAGCAGAGCTGGGGAAGGGTCTTGGGCACAGGTTACATGAGGAGATGTTGAGGGAAATGGGGGAGTTTATCCTGGAGAAGAGGAGGCTCGAGGGAGCCCTCATCACTTTACAACTCCCTGAAAGGAGGGTGTAACCAGGTGGAGGTAGAGGTCTTCTCCCAGGCAGCAAGTGATGGCACAAGAGTGAATGGCCTCGAGCTACCAAGGGAGGTTTGCCTTGGACATTGGGAAGAATTCCTTCATTGAAAGGATTGCCAAGAATGGGAATTGACTGCCCAACGAGGTGCTGGAGTCACCATCACTGGAGGTGTTCAAGAAATGACTGAATGTGGCACTTAGTGGTGGTGAATGGTCAATGGCTGGAACCAATGATCCTAGAGGTCTTTTCCAATCTAAATGATTCTGTGATTCTGCAATTAGAATATCTAGTGCTTTTTTGATAAAAAATACTTGTGCTTTTTTTATAAAGCAGATGGGGTGGAGGTTTTTTTGTTGGGTTTTTTTGGGGTTTTTTTTGTTGGGGTTTTGTTTTAGTTTTTGTAAAGTAAGGGTGTCTCACTGACAATGGAGAAGAGAGAAAAGAAAAATAAATATCAGGAACAGAAAGCTTGTTAGAAAAATGGCAAAAACTCTAAGTTGGGAGAGAGAGAAATACCACACTTCCAGCTTGGAACCATCAACATAGCAAGAAATTGATATGGAGTCAGGAAGATCTGTTTGAATAAGGAAAAACAAGCTGAAATATGCGCAGAAATTTTCATCTGTGACATGCTCTTGAATGTTTATGAATCCAGTTGTCCACAGAACTGATGCTTTGAGGAAGTGTCCACTTAATCTGCTGATGAGCTGTAATAAGCCTTGTGATTTTAGATGAACCAAGACATGAGGACACTTTTTTTTTGGTGAACATTATTGCTCTAAATCAAGTATGGCTCAGAGGCTGGTGCACTGCCACCTACTCCCATCACATTAACTCTGCAATCACATGTCCTTGTGTCACAGAATCCATGAAAAACAGTCAAACGTGTGCTAAGGTCTTTCAGCTCTTTAAATACCTGGATGTCAGATGCTTTATAACTTTATAGTGAAAGCAATGATCTTGTTAAATTTTCCTCTGGGAACTTAATCTTGATTTTTTGGTGGTCAATTAAAAATCTCATTAATTTCTGGAAAGCCTATTTGTTGCTGAAATAATTTTTTGTAACTTGTATTTTTTATGTCATGTCTCCATTACTTTTTTCAAAGTAATCCCAAAATTCTGTTAAATGTTTAGACCCATAAATCATCATGACTTATTAAAATCTTTCATCACATATATACAGATAATTGCTTTTCAATATAGTAGTTTTATTTCAGGTCTTTTAGCAGAGGATTACTGTGTTTTTTCTTAAAGCCTTATGCTAAAAAATCCTCATTTCTACTTCCATTTTTTGATACTTACTTAATATTTGAAGTTAGTTAGGAGAATGCTGTGAAATTCTTTTAGCTTGATTCACTTTTTATCTGTTTTATTGCTTACTCTTTATCAACCTCACTCTTGTCAATCTGTTTCTCAGGTTTGCTTTGTATACCCTGAAGGATTCATGTTTATCACATGCTGCCTATGATACCTTCTTGGTTTTTAGCAATAAAAGGTTCCAATGTCAGTTGTTTATAGCTTTTAAAATAATTTACCTCTCCACACTGATATTCTTTATGCTTGCTTCAAAATTAATATCTTCCAGAAAAAAAAATAAAAAAATCCAAACTAGGTCTATTTGGCATGCCAATCATGTGGCAAATAATAACATTTGGTGATAAACAATATGTCATAAATCACAGGGAGAAGAGGAAGATTCATTCATATACTGTTACACTCTATGGGAATGCCATTTATTACAAAAAACATTTTAAAAGGGTAAAAATATAATTAAAACTATCAATCTTGAAATATGTCTACAAAATTATAACCACTGCCACAGAAATCCTACAGAACAGGAATGAGCAAAAGCAGCCTTCATCCTGATAAGTTTGAGATGGTGTAGGCAATTTCCATTTTAATGTAGTATGTTTCTGTAAATGTAAATGTCTGTGTGGGGTATGGAATGTCGACATCAGGAAATCCACTGTTTTGAAGCTGGCTAAACTAGAACACATTTCTAGAGAAAAACAATCTGAATGCACTTATCCTGCAAGATATATCTTCCTTCTTTCTCTGCTCTGAGCTGAGAGAGTAACAGGATCTGTCTTGTAAGAGAAGGCGCTGCTTGACCCTGAAAAGTAGGGCTAAGCAAAGCTTGGAAAAATCTGATTTCATTTGTGTTGCCATTCTGGGTACTAACCATAGGTTAGCCAACAGGGAAGACTGATGTGTTTTTTCCTGAGGTGTTTCTGCAAATATCATGTGCACAAACATTAAGATTTGAATTTTTACTACTCTGTTAATGTTCCTGTATAGTACACTTGGCCTCTTGTTCTTTTTCTGTTTTTCTCTCGACATCTTGATCTTTTCTTCTAGGAAACATTATCTGTTTATTTCATCCATACACATAACATCAGTCAAAATCTTTTATTACAGATGATGCTGAGGTGATACAGTTCATGCACACCCAAATAAATCTCTTCCATCATTAATTCAAGCAAGTATAAATGCTTTCTAGGGTAGAGTTCCATTCTATTTTTAATCAGTTTAGGCTGTGTGTAGATAGTGATCAGTGGTATTGCTCTTTGTCTAACAGAATTGTTTCACCACTTAGGATGCTCTATATGAGAAAAGCTTGAAACAGAAAAACGCTATAAAAAGAGAAGAGGGAAACAAGGTTTATAAATTTGATCCACTACCAAACTAGATACTTCAGGAAAATAAGGAATATAGGGAGCCATGAATGTTAGCAGGAGTTTTAAGAAAGTGAAATATTTGTTAATTGCAATTATTTAGATTTATGAAAGGCCCTCCAGAAATACTGTGGGTCATCCAGCTTTAATATTTTTATTAGGACAATATCTCTATTGTCTTTACATGGCAAGCTTTTCATAGTGGGAAACTGCAGAGGTGACTTCTGTGAGAAGATTCCAAAATCTGTCTCCATGTTGGACAAAGACAGTTCCAACCAGCTAAAAGATGGACCTGATGATGGCCAAGCTGAGCCAGTCAGAGACATAGGTAGTGTGTCTGTGATAACATATTTAAGAAAGTGTTAAATACCTATGCAGCAGCTTAGAGAGAAAGAGAGAACATGTGAGTGAAACAACCCTGAAGACACCAAGGACAGTGCAGAAGGAGGGGGAGGAACTGCTCCAGGTACCAGAGCAGGGACTTCCCCACTGCTCATGATAATGCAGGTTGCACTGCTATTGACCATAAAGGACTCCATGCTGAAGCAGGTTGCGGCCTGAAGGAAAGTGTTATCCCATGGAAAGCTCACATGGGAACAGGCTTCTGACAGGACCTGTGGCCCCATGGAGAGGAGTCTGTGCTAGGGCAGGTCTTCTGACAGGACCATTTTCCTGTGGGTGACCCACACTGGAGCAGTCAGTTCCTGAAGGACTGTACACCATAGAAAGAACATATACTGGAACAGTTCCCAAAGAACTGAAGTCCATGGGAAGGACTCATGTTGGAGAAAGCCATGAAGGACTCTCTCATATGGGACAGACTACACAGTAGAACAGGGGAAGAACATAAGCCGAAAGGAGCAGCAAAATGTGTGATGAACTGATTGCAATGGCCACAGCCTGTCCCCTCTACTTCTTGGGTGAAGGAGGTAGAAAAGTCAAGAGGGAAGTTGAGCCTATGAAGAAGGCAGGAGTGAAGTGTTGTTTTTTAATTTGTTCTTATTTCTCCATATCATGTTCTGTTTGACTGGTAAGAAATTGATTTCCCCAAGTCAATTCTGTTTTGCCTAGGATGGTAATTGATAAGTGCTCTCCCTGTCCCCATCTGGACCTACAAACATTTCATCATATTTTTCTCCTCCATCCTGTTGAGGTGAGGAAGTGATAGAGTGGGTTGGTGGGCACCTGGAGACCAGTGAAGGCCAGTCCACAACCCTCCCTCTCTGCATCTTCTTTCCTATACTGAAGATTAAAGAAGTTCTTTTTCTCTCATCTGACACTCCTCAGTCCCATATAAAGGGACACATAAAACAGAATAAAGGTGTGAAGTGCTTAGTAGTTTTACTTGTTTCTTTAAAAAAAAAAATCAGAGATTTTACAAAATCAAATACCTCCTTCTTAGACATATTTCTCATCTTGTATTTTCAGATGATGTGAAGATCATAGCTGGTTCCTTGAGGCTGTAATTTTCTTTCCCTTGTTTTTTTCAGTTTCAAAATTTAATTGCCTACAGAACTCAAGACAGGGGGAGGGGAGAGAGAGCTGCAAGGAAGTGAGGTGATAAAGAAAAGAGGAAAACAAGACAAAGAAACTTGATTTCATTTAAATATTATCTTAAGATATCAATGTCAGGAAATAAATATTTGCAGGTTTGGTATTCTGAAGTTAGCTAATATCATAATTAGCATCACTGTTCATCTTCATCTCAATTCCAGTGTTTTCATAAACTTTGAAAACTCTCTAGTAATATGGATTAGTGGTCTTCAATAAGACAACTTTCTCACCTGGCCAGATATGACAGTCATTTTTGAGTCAGAAGTCAGCGTATATAATATGCACTCACAAGACAACCATTTGTCAGGGACCTGAAGGCCCTTCCAAACTCTTCTGGCCCTGACCATCTCCCTGGGGCTTTTATTTTTCTTTAGTGAAAGGATAGGAAACCCTAACATAACAAATATGTGCTGTAGAGTAATCTGGACTGTGCTCAGTCCAGCTTTCTGCTGTCCCAGCTGATCTTCCAAAATGGATCTTGGACTAATGCAATAGGTCACACGGTTTTCTGGACCTGTCTGATGGGTGGCCCCAAGACATGGCTCATTTCCTTGCCTTCTCTGTGACTGTAGGTAGATTTGTCGCTGTCACCAATCTGGTACTGCTCAGGTCATGCAGAACTGTGCCCCAGTCACTGCCCTGCCTGTCACCCTCAGCTTGTTGTGCATCTCCCTCATGGACCCATGATGCTCTTGCTGCTCCCTTTAAATGAAATTTGTTTCAATGCTTCATTTTGTATCCACTCTTTCATGCATGTTATTCGAGTAATTCTTGGAATACAGAATTATAAACCCCAGGCAATACTGAAATATTAGTATAAAACCCATGCATGTGAATATATATTCTTCCATGACACTGCTGTGAAGGAAGAAGGATGTAGGAAGACTTTCTCTCAAGGACGTAGGAAGATGAAACCTCTAGAAGGCCTCAGGAAAGCTTTCCTTTATATGAAGTTGAACAATTAAAATTTTAACTTTGGACAAAAATTTTATCTCCAGATGTTCAGTATTAAATGATTGCAACTTGATTTTTCAAAGAACTCAGCAGTACCTAGAATCAGAACCATTTATGTTGGAAAAGATCTTTTAAGATCATTGAGTCTAAACAATAATCTAACACAGATGAGTCTACCACTAAAGCATGTCCATAATGTCACATCTAAACATGAATCTTCATATCTACACAATTTCATAGTTTCAAAATATTGCTCCTTTTAATATGAAGCTATGCATTCTTACAATGTCTACCTATCAGACCTTTGATTCTTATACCATGTACTCAAAAAGGAGACTAAAGTGTAATAGAAGCTCATACTGCAACAAAGAAATACTGAAGGTCTTGCTTCTGAAGAAGCTTCTGTTTCTCAATGCATTCTTGCTAGGCTTACTTAATTCTACCCATGCTTTCAGGGCTGAATAGATGATATTTTGGCCTGCCAAACTTTTTATCTTAGCAAAATACAGGGAGCGAATAATATTACTATAAGACCCATTGTATGTTTATCTGTCAGTGAAAAAAAATGTAAAAAGAGAATCTTTAGCAATTCTATGGCTGCTTGCATCACACTCTGTTAAATATTGTTAAAGAGTTGAACAGGATCAACTTTCAGCACCACAAGGCCCAA
The DNA here is from genome assembly GCA_013400915.1 of Pardalotus punctatus. Taxonomy (NCBI): domain Eukaryota; kingdom Metazoa; phylum Chordata; class Aves; order Passeriformes; family Pardalotidae; genus Pardalotus; species Pardalotus punctatus. The sequence continues at coordinate 234,914 of VZTX01023637.1, forward strand.
GAAAGATTTTACAGCAGTGCCTTAAGAAGTTTTTAAAAGCTGTTTAACATCTCAGTAACATGGTCAGTGGGACCGAGGTCACCTTCAGCAAGTTCACCGATAACACCGATGTGGTGCAGTTTCACACTGGAGGGAAGGGCTGCGATCCAGAGAGAGCTGGACAAGCTTAAAAGTTGGGCCCATGATAATTTAATGAGGTTCAACCCAGCCAACTGCAAGCTCCTGTGTCTGGATTAGGGCAATTCCAAGTATGAATTCAGGCTGTGTGGAGAATAGATTGAGAGCAGCTGCTGAGGAGAAGGATGTGGGGTTGTTGGTGGAAAAGAAGTTCTACATGAGCCAGGAATGTGTTCACACAGCTTGGAAAGCCAGCATGACCTTGGGCTGTATCAAAAGAAGCATGGCCAGCACATTCAGGGAGGTGATTCTGCCCCTCTGCTCTGGTGAGGCCCCGCCTAGAATTCTGCATGCAGGTCTGGGGCACCTGAAAATGACAAAGACATGGATCTGTTGGGGTGAGTCTTGAGAAGCCTTGGAGATGATCAGGGGGCTGGAGCATCTCTGCAATGGAGACAGGCTAAGAGAGTTGAGGCTGCTCAGCCTGGAGAAAAGAAGGCCCAGAGAATGCACCTTATAGCACCTTCCAGTACCTAAAGGGGGTCTAGAAGAGAGCTGGAGAGGGACTTTTCACAAAGCGTCAGTAGTAGTGCAGCAAGAGGACAACAGGTTGCTGCATCAAACTGAAAAAGGGCAGGATTTCATTATATATAAGGAAGAAATTCTTTACTGTGAGGGTGGTGAAGCAGTGGAACAGAAGCTGTGAATAGCCAGTCCCTGAAAGTGTTCAAGACAAGGTTGGATGGGGCTTTGAGCAACCTGGCCTAGTGAGAGGTGTCCTTGCCCATGGAAGGGGGTTTGGAATTAGGGGAACTTTAAGGGTTCTTCCAAGAAAAACCATTCTGTGATCTATTATCCACCATGGTATGATCTTGTCCTGACAAGCTTCTCAGTCCTCTGCCTTGAAAGTTTCAAGACCCAGTCAGAAAAAGCCCTGAGCAGGAGCTTTGATGCGGCGGTGATCCAGCCCACCTTCTCTATGAAAATTCATGACATCAGCTGGGTTGATTTTCCCCATCAGGACAGTGAGCCTGAGGGGGAGGGAGAAGATGAGGCTGGGGAATTCCCCACTGTTCCCGCCATTTGACTTGTCTTTCAAAATTTTGGTTGCACCCCTTTCCCCTCCCAGTTATTTCCATATGTATTAGGTTGTTTTAATATGCATTAGTTTCTGGAAAGTTCCTTGTTTTTGTACCCCCATTGGTTTGTCCCCTTGCTCTTCCTCATTGGACATTTGTGATTATGTAATGTTTCTCCTTGGTCAATTTGTTGTTCCTCTCCTTAGACCTCCCATTTCTGCACCCCTTAAAAGCCTCTGCAACTGCCATTCTTTGTTCTTTTGCCACCACCCCATCTTGTTGCTGTTCTCCTGTCCCTCTGGGGCAGAGAATAAAGTCTTGGTTGCTGTGACAACTGGACCCTTCCTGGCTCCTTTATCTCCACCCTGTCACTACTTTATAATTGCCTGCTGCCATCCCCAGCTGGGGTCTCAAGTGAGCAGCTCCTGCTAGAGAGCAGGACCCTGCCATCGGAATTAAAAGGACACAAGCGGTCTCACAGCCAAGGCACGCGTGTTCACGTCATGCCCTGACCACTGGGTGGTCAAGTGGGCATCGGCACTTTGAGCTCAAACTCCTGAGGTGTTTTCTGACCTAAATTCCTATCTGATTTTATGATCCTTAAAAGAAATCCAAACCATCATGAGAGAGCAATTAAAAAATCAAGATAAATCAGTGAGCTTCTGCCTACCTTTCCCTCTATAATGAATGATACTTTTTTCGTTTTTACGATGCTCCAAGTACTGTCACATTTAGTATTTTCTGGACTGTGAGTAGGAGAGCCATGGAAACCAGACTTATGTGCATTTTGAAGCAATTAACCGGTTACAACATTTTGTACTGCTGAGTTCTGTGGCCAGAACTAAACAAAGATAACCTTAAAACCCACACAACACACAAGGTGAATGATCCACATGCACATATCTTAATTTAGAATGCTATTTTTTTCCTCTTTCATGAACTAATACCATTAAAAAGCATTGCCATTCTTGAAATTACACAGGTATGCATGGATCTTCCTTGTTTAATGACTGCAACAAATTAAAATGAAGGAAAAAAATGTCAAGTTTTTGTTATTGGATATTTAATAATGAGACATTAATTAACCAATTGTTTAATTTTAGCTATTTAGACGCAAGTACCTTTCTCTAGCTGAAGAACAAAAAAGAATATCACCAATAATAATAATTTTTTAAAAATCAAATTATTAAAACTTTGGCAATTTTGCCCATATTCAATTTATAAAACATTTCTTTGGCCCTGAACATTGGCGTTTCCTTCACTTTTACATCAGCAGAGATCAATGTCATTGTAACCAACAATAAATAACCAACATTATTTATTCTCATCTGTTAAGAGGTCCTTCAGCTTCATTCTTATTGCTCATCCACCGCAATTACTGCACAGCACAGAATGTTAGGATCAACATTTTTTTCTCTGTGCCACTTGAACAGGACTAAAAGGCAGCACAAATCTATAGTCTTTATTAGCACATACAGCTGGTTTGTGCTTTTTTTTTTCTCCTCCGACGTGAAGTCATCTGAACACACTAGTCAACACAACAATTTTTATGAGATCAGAGAAAAATGTAAAATTAAACAGAAGAAAAATTTTTCAAATTTATGCATGCAGTTAGTATTCTACAAACAGTTGGTTTTCCCTTTTCCTCTGGAAAAAATGGAAGCAGCTTTCCTTTCCCAAAAGCAGTCTTCTCCCACTACTGATTTTGCTGCAGCTGCCCTAATTCCCTAGGCAGTAAAACCAGTTGTACTACACCTACTTTTTCAATCTGACTTTTTCATGCCAGCTGCACCCCGTATGTCTAAGATATGCATTCATGTCCCACATACCCTTTTTTTACCAGTTATCTACACTTGCAACAGTTTTTCAAACTCATCTCCTTCCCTTAAGAATAGCTTATTGAAGATACAAGATCCTTAATGATGATTTATGGTTCCCTTCCAAAAGCTTAACAACCAATCTTTCGTGATCCCATTTCACAGATCTCTGTGCAATCCTCATGACCTTGCTGGTATTTGTTTTCTCCTCTCACAGAGACATTTTCTTTAACACTATCTATCCCCATTGTTCAAGTGTTCAGTATTAAATTTGTTACAGAACATAAATTAGGGAAAGAAATCCTGAACCTCTGTCACTGTCTTGATGGCCACTTTCCATTCCCATTCCCATTCCCATTCCCATTCCCATTCCCATTCCCATTCCCATTCCTGTTCATAACTTTATTTTCTATATATTCTCACTGGCCTACAGGAATGGGAGGCAGTTGCTTTTGCTGCTCTATGCTCTGTTGACCATAATGTCACTGCCAGTGTATGGGTGCCCCTTTGATCTTTCAGCTATAACAGAATTTTAACTCTCTTGTGATGAGTGTGTGTAGCGGGACATTCACAGGCAATGTGCCTCACTCTGTTTCTGAGGCAGATGACCACTGCTTCACAGAACATGCACAAAGCAGGGTATTCTGTGACAAATTCTGAAGTACTTATTCTATTTCTCTACCTAGGAATAAGACCAAAGCAAAGCAAACCAAGAAAAAAAACCAAAAACACAATATAGGCAAAAATGCAGCCACTGACAACGAAACCACGCAGTCTGTGATATATAGGTTAAAATATAGCTGAAATACAGTTAATCCAGTAACACCAAACTACAAGCCTGAAAGTGAGGAAATAAAGCCAAGATGTAGAAAGTTACTAGTGTGGCTGCAGAACTTGATATGAACTCAGTGGGGTTAAACATTAATTTTGCAACCACGGCATTTCCTTGATGAGAAAATCTATTTACAGTTTGCATGTGCTTTCAGGTAGTAGAGATTATTGACATGTCTTTTATATTTTAGCTATTGAGCCACATGTAAACAGTACATAAGAAATGTCAGGCAATGATTGCATTTGTCTTTGTAGTTATGTATTATTTCTTTTAGCAATTTTTTTTCTGTGTTCTGAAGTATTAACTTCTCTCAAAGAAGGGAGTGTGGAAGATTCAGGCACTAAAAAATTTACAAGCTGCAGGAAAAATATATTGAATACAAAATTCCACAGGTTATTTCTGGGATTGAGTATACATCCCTTAGTTCACAAACACTGTTCTGTTTTAAAATATATTTTAATAAGACAATTTGTTACTTGATGTTTGATCTTTAAAACTATTACAATTTTCTCTTCTTCCATGATTTTTATATTAAATAGAAATGATTTCTAATGGTGAATATTTATTATTGTTATCTATAGAAGAATTTAATTCTCTTTTTAAAACTTCACCAGTACTGAAACTTACATTAAGAGTATGCATATTTTTAACAGTGGATGAAAACATGTTTAGGGATTTTTTAAAATCTTTTTTTCAGAAACAAAAATTTAAAGAGAATTTTAAACATGTCAAGAACATAGTTTTCCTGTGGTTTGATACACATAAAGAGCATAAAAATGAAATATCTGGGTATCTATCCTAGTGAAATTGACCCTGATTAAAAGTCATGTGCATTGGCAAACTCCAGTATGAAATATATATAGCTTAATTGGGGTTCTCCAAATGCTTTCAAACCTTGCCAAATATCGTGTGCAGCAAATCCTCACTATGAACAACCAGATCAAATATGGCCCTACTGCAATTTCATGAGGTTTTACCAGATGGTTGTTGTATAAGTAATGAAGGAAAACTAGGTTAGAAATTATACTAACTTCTGAGTAACCAAAAATTGCAAGACTGTGAATTTTACAGATATTTTGCACTGATATGAAACAGGGTATAGAGGAGCAAAATTCAGTAATTCTGTGTTGTTAGGAACTGAAAACAACAAGGATTTAATTTCAGTGTTTTTGTAGATATTATGTTCCTCTATGGATATAAATTCTTTTCATGCGCAGACAAGCATTTCATACAATTTACATAAAATTTGCATAAGAATTATTTAAAGATAAAAAATGACATTCATTAGTTAGTTCTAGAGTCTTTTTTCTTACACCCTCCAGGAGCTACTCCTACTTCTTTTTTCCTCCATCTCTGCATATTCAGCTCAATATAATAAAAAAATTTTAAAAAACCAAAAAACCAAAACCAACAACCCAAACCAAACCAAAAAAAAAACAAACAAAAAAACCCAAAACCCCACACCATTCTTTTGTTAGCACTTAATAGTTCTTTAAAATATGGTATTCCCAGGAAACTCATGCAGGCTTTTATGGCTTGTTCCAGTAGAAACAGAATTTGAATCCCTACCATCTCTGAGATAACACAGAAGTAGAGTATGTAATTTCTATATGCATTCTCTTCTGTATGTGTTTATACATGCACAGACATTCACAGAAACGAATTTATATATGTCAATACAGATTGAAATGACATAATTAGAATTTATAAAATCCAAACACCAGTAACACTGCTGACAAACTGTAGAGTACAAGATACCATCCCTTTTGGCATTGCTCTTAGTGCTCTGTGAACATCAGAAGGAATTTGTAGTATCTTACATATTTTAATATTTTTATAATGCTCCCAGAATGGTGCATACTAGGAGAACAGAGAAAACTGGGACTGTCCTATGTGATGTTGATATTGTAACATCTTGATGAATTCGTAATAGTATTTCATTGTGAAAACTTGATTTACAAAGCTCTATTAAGAGATGTTACACTGACATTTAGGTAGTGATAAAGGATTGTTTTCAAAGAGTTTACTAAATTTGACTAACTTCATACTACAATTGCCAAATCATCAGCATTCAAAAACTTATGAGTAATATCAGAAATTTTCTATTCAGAACACAATTTCCTATAAATTTCTTTGAATGAATTGTGATATCGAAATAAGAAATCTAATTTGGTAATTTAAATACAGCTCAAAAATCCATGTATAGTTAAAGCCTGAATTCTATCATTTGATGTTTGTAATTTTTCAATGAGCAGTAGTTGCAAACTTGGCTTGTTATGGTCTTGTAAACATAAGTGCACAGAAGAAATATTTACAATTTACAGAATACAAAAAGTATTCTGAAAAAAGCCTGGAGTTCATCTTCCAGACAGGTGGCTTTGGCTTATTATCTTGTCTCTCTTGCTGGGATATTTATGCACAGCTTCCCTAAGATCAAAAAAGATAAGATGTAAAAACTAAAATGTGGTTTTAAGGTGCAATGCTAATATCAGACTCTACTTTGATTGCTTTCCAATATGTTATGTCAGCTGTCCTGGATAAAAAAGACCTTATTCTACTGGATTAATTATAATTCTAGAAAAGGTTTCTTACTAGACAAACCACAAAATTTGTTAATTTAATTCCAGTTAGTGTAATGGACAGAAATTGAAAAGTTCAACAATATATTGCATATAATATTTTTTATAATGTGCAAAAATATTTCCCACTAGAAGTATAAAGTTATTTGACTGTAAAAAGTTTTAAATCAACACAAAATATCTATAAATATATCATAGGAAAAATTATTTAAGAAAATGTTTCTCACTGGTGTTCTCAGATGTCTTCAGGGATGTTCCTTCACCGGAGTTACTATCTGTTAAAGAGGATCCCTACGAAAATTCTGGAGAAATTGCAGTATCAGTAGATAAGATTCTTAAAAATATAAAAAAGAAAGAATAATAAATGTCAAGACTAGATTGTAATCTTCCACAAATTCTACTCAGGATCTACACTGGAGACAAAAAATTTTAAATCTAACACATATGCTAATAATTAAGTACAATGTTTAAATATTTTTGAGTTTTCATTTGCAAATTCATTTATTCTTTTTACTCCTTTTGCAGGTTTGTCTGGGATAGAATAAATTTGCTTCACAGTAGCTATGTTTTGGTTTTGTGCTGGAAACAGTGTTGATAGCACAGTGTTTACTCAGAGCCAAGGCCTTTTCTGCTTATCCCACTGCCCTACCAAATGAGTACGCTGGATGTGTGCAAAAGATTTGGAGGTGACCCCAACTAACCAAATGGATATTCTACACTGTCTGGCATCATGCTCAGCACAAAAACTGAATGGGAGTTTGGCAGTGGGGGACACTGCTTGGAGACTGGCTTAGCGTCAGTTGCTTGATGGTGAGCAACAATTTTAATTTGCATTCCTTGTCTTGGGTTTTATTTCTCTCTTTCTGTTATTTTCCTTTTCTTCACAATTTATTATTATTTTATTTAACACACACCCCCCC
>VZTX01023637.1:242287-275323 GCA_013400915.1 Pardalotus punctatus
CAGTTATTAAACTCTTTTTTATCTCAGCCCATGGGCTTTCTTACTTTTGCAATTCTGATTCTCTCCCCAGTCCCACAGGGGAGGGGATTGAGTGAGTGAACAGCTGTGTGGTGCTTAGTTGCTGACTGTGATTAAACCATAACATGTAGTTATGTCTTTTGTTATTTTTCATCTGACGCATGAAAGTACAGTGTAACAATGCTATTCTCCATTTTAGTTAAGAAATAAATGAGAGAGGAGATAGAAAATGTATGCAATAAAATATCACAAGACTTAAAATATGAAATTCAATAAATTAAAGTGATATATCAAAAAGTTCAAAATATATTTAAAATTATGAGATATGTGTTTTAAATTTTAAAAATAAATTTAAAAAATGTAACTAAAACTTCTCTAGTATATTTCTGGAACCAAGATGAATTTTATCAATACAGTGGCAGGCAGTTTTCTCTGTGTCCTCACCAACTGCATAACAATTAAGAACAATAAGATACACAGTCATGCCATAAGTGTCTTTTGATGATGATGAAAATACAAAAATGTCAGTAGAGGATAGATGGAATTGAAAATATAGGTGAGAGAAAGCAAAAACTCTAGCAAGGTTTTAATTTTAAAGTCCTGTTAAGTATCTCAGGTATACATTTTAGAGCAGAACTGTTGCTTACCATACTTCAGGGATGTCCAAGTATTATAAAATTATCTGTAGAAATTATTTGTGAAAAAAAATAGCCCTCTGAATCCTTTTTAACTCGCATCTAAATGCTGTTGGAGTCACTAGAGCTGTGTAACTTGCCCCTGATTCATGCTGCCAAACCACTCTGGTGTGCATTTTGCCATCACATTTATTTATGTGCATCTGTGAATAGGTCCTGTGTTATGTCTGGAACTCGTAATGCAGTTGTAAGTGATTCATCAAAATCAATGTGAAATAGAGGCTCAATTGTCCTCTGAGGTGTGAGCTAGCCTTTTAATTTAGAAGGCTGAGTAAAACTAAAGATTAGAAAAATGAGGAAATGAAGACTATGCTATTGTAAGTGAAGACCACTCTATATTAATAGAAAACCTCTTGAACATCTCATTATCATTTTGCGATTGTGCAAAAGCAAATAAGCTCATACCTTGCTTATTTCCATAGATTATTAAACCCTATATTATTACAACATTTATCTTGCCTTTTGCTTCTTTTTTTGAGTAAGAAGTATTTCTGCAGACATAGCTTATGCATATAAGTAACCATGAACATAGATTGCCATCGATTTCAGAAAAAAAATAGCCAGCAGCATAAAAGTCCTGGTTAGAGACAAGTAAATCCCCTGCTTAAATCTATAGCCTCAATTTAAGACAAGTGATTTGGCTTCATAGGAGGATTCTTCTGTGATCTATTCCTATTTGTTTAGCTCCTGTTTATAACTCTTCCCAATCAGCAAAATATGGACAGCAGTTTTTCACAGGGGTGGTTATATCTGTTTACACAGAACCAGAAACTGCCTTCTGTGGTCTGAATAACTGCACTATGTTAGACAAGCCAGAGGTTAATACATTTCTAGGTAAATACTGCTATTTAAGCATTTACTATAATTATTTCTAAAATATGGACCACAAATTACAAAATGTTTAAGGTGACATAGTGCCTTTCATATACAGGGCAAGGTGTTAAGGAGGTAATTGCCATAAAATTTTTGAGGTGTTTAGACACCATGATCCAGGGAGTTATGTAAACACAGAAAGATCAGAGTCAAGGTTTGTTTTGGAATTCAGGGATTATTGAGGAAAACTGACAACATTAATACTGTAATCCAAATGAAAACCTTGAGAAAAAAAAAACACATTAAAGTAGTTCAAAGAATTAGGGACATGGGAAAATGATGATGAGCATGTTCAGAAAGATATACGGACTTCAAACAAAGTAGCATAAATTTAATTTTCAAATTGAAAATGTTGATTCTAAAACTACTTTTATTTTTTTAAGACAATTTAATAATGAACAGGACAACATATATCTGGAAACAAATTTTCAGGACTCTGTAATTTTATGGAATAAACAATAGATTTTCTTAGGAAAAATAGACCATATGATTTTTACTATTATTATTTTTCTGTTAGAGCTATCAGTTCAGAGTTATACTTGTCACATACTTTTCATTCCCAAAAGGATCCATTTTGATTCCCCAAGGATAAGGAAAAACAGGTATTAGAACTCAAACAATTCTTATTTTCTTGCAAATCTGTATACATCCATGCATAGACTTAACATGCTAGGTTTGGAAAAGCAAAATTCTTCAGTGGCAAAAAAAGTGGCTGATTTTTTTTTGCAGAATTCAGAGCTATGTAGAATTTCTTAAACTTGTCACAGAAGCAGGAGAGTTGATGTATAGTCATTCTCAGTGCTCCTCTCTACACTTGCTGCTCTCTAAGAAGCTGCCCTAAGAGGCTCTGAATCATCAATTGCCCTTGCACACTTTCACAATACACCTCGGAGCTTTGCTACCCTCAACTTCTTTCTGTAGAAAGTGGCTTAGATGAGCATCTATTTCTCTGCATTTTAATTTGGACCAGAGGGCTTTCCCTTGAACAGAGAGCATTTTTCCTGCTCTGGCTGTCAGCCTGAGGGTCAGATGTGTCCTCCTGATGCACATACTGGGACCAGCAAAAAGGCAGGAAATGAAGCTCAATTCAGCGTCACTGTGTTCAGCACCAAAACTCACTCATTTATGGGCAGTTCTCACTGCACAGCAATGCACTGCTGAAATACAGCAGTGGGACTACAGAAATATTAGATGAAGCATAATGATGCAAAGCATTTTAGCATTTCATTTCCTAAGCTAAGGACAAATGATTAGAATGCTACAGCACACTGGCATATCTTGCAAAAAGCTCAAGTTTCCTTAGATCAGTCAAGCTACTACTAATTCAGATACTCAGGATACTTGAAAAAACTGAACTATGGTTATGCAGAGATAGTAGTTGAGTTGGGCTTTTTCTAGTAACTAACCAGAGGAATCCAGGCTTTTCTACTTTTTCTCATTGATGACATTTTAAAAACAAATATTGCTGGCTTTGTGAGACTGCTTAGATCTATTAAATGTATTCATGAGCTAGTTCTGCTCACACTATGTCTTCTATTATGTTAAAGGATGTTATTTTCAATTCATCACATCTGTTTGTGCGTCTTTAAGTGATAGCCACAAGCTTATGGTTTAGCTGTCTGCAACTGATTTAAAAACAATCCAAAAAACACGTAAGTAGAGGAGAAAAAATACCCACACTGTGAAATCTAAACAATTCAACTCCTACACAGCTGCCTTGAATGTATTTCAGGCAGAAATAATTAGTGTTACTCAGACCAAAGGAAAATCACCTTCCTTTCTAGAATGATTAACAACATTTTTTTTCTTTTTATATTGCTAATACCAAAACTAGTTCCAGTATTATTTTTTCTATGTAAAGCAAGTGTTATGGAGGTATATGAACAGCAAAGGCTTAGAATTCTTTATTTCATCTGCAAATGCAATCAGTAATAATGGACAGCAATGCTAAGGAAAAAATAATTTGAGTCTTACTAGAAAAAATAGTAAAAAGACAAGTAAAAAATCCAAAGCCAGCACAAGAAGAACCATTTCTACAAGGGAAAAATAGTGTCAGTGCAATACTGAATGTTACTAAATTGAGAGCCACCAACAGAGATAATAAACAGTGTTCAAAATCACCTTCCCTTTTGTTTTAGTCTTACAAAAGCAGACAGAACTTTAGATAGTATTTATTTTTCAAAAATTTCCTTCTGAAAATATTAATAGATGTTCCAGTACACTTCATAATTTATACACAAACTGTCATTTTCAGGAATAGAAGCAATGAGTTATATAATGAAGTCATAGAAGCACAGGCTTGAAAGTGCCTTTAGATGATGATTTGGTGTATATTCCCGGTCAGGGACATAACTAAGTGGGTCTAGTCAAGGTCCAAAAGAATGCTTTTGTCTGCTATTTTCTGAGGATGTCTGTTTTAAATAAGGTCTAATAAGAATTGCACAATCTCCATAGATATTGTGCTTAATGACTATTTTCTAATCTCTATCAAGCATTTTGGTTTATTTTAGGCTCTTTATAAAAATTATTATGCATGACTACCTTTAGTGGATATAAAGAAATATTTGCACTCTCTGTTTTGTAACAATATCTTTCATATAGTTGAATATTATAGTTATATTCTTATATCCCTTTTCCAGTCCTTCATTGGTCATCTTTTCTAAATTCATTTTAGCTGCAGATCAATGTTTACTATCAGTTTTAACAATCCCAGGCAGTTTGCTTTTTCATAACTCTTTTTAGTGAAACAATCATCCCTCCCAAAGTGTTGATAACCTAGATAAGAAATCAGATTGTGTCCTGCTTATTTCAGTCATATCTTGAGACAGGCAACACTGACACTTTGCAAGAGTCACATTAGGAAGCCAAATGTCCAAACTCTGCTGTTGCTACAACCTTAAAAGAAGGGATTGCAAGTTTGCAATTGCAGCAAGCTGATAAAACTGCTCAAATGATACTGAAGGAAATGTATTTTTGGTACCAAAAAGGTCCATTATCACTCCTTGATGTTAAGCAACATACCTTAAAGAGTAAAAACAAATTTTGATCTTATTACTCCATCTTGTAGCAGTAATTTAGCTATCTATTGAAATGACTTACCCATGTTTTAGCTAGTTGGACAAATTGTCAAATACAAACTACTACTGTAATTTCTATGAACTGCTGATATAACACCAGCATTTCATTTCTGCTACAGATGATTATAAAATTGATATTTCTTTGAGTAAATACATTCCCAGTGCACAGTTTATGGACTTTTTTATCTGCACATTGCCAGATGTTTCTACAGAACTTCATTATGAATTGTTCACAAAGAATATGCAGAAGTAGCTGTAAATATACTATGGCTGCAACTTCATTAATGGACAAGGGCTTGTCCTCCCAGGTTAACTACATTTCTTTGTCCCTAAGAAAGTCTGCATTCTTTAAGCTATAATAGTAAAAGACCTTTTTTAATTATTTATTTTTAATTGCAAGAATTCATTCCAATTTCATATATTTTGGAATCCAAACCCTGAAATTATTAGATTTTTCCTAGATTAGTTTTGCTATTGTCCCTAGTAACTGTTGTTTCAGTTGATTTATAGTTCTAATGTACATAATGGTTGTTATGGCCATTACATTCTCAACCAAAAAAATATCAAGTTCCTATTTTTCACGGTGCTTGTAGGTTTTCTTTTCCAAGTAAGTACACATTAATTGATTTATATTTATGTTGAAAATACTGCTGTTTTAAAAAAATAAATAACTGTGATACAGTAATGGATGACTGGAAAGAAACAGCAAGTATTCCAGAAGACTGGATAGAGGAGTAGTAATCAACAGTACAGCTGTGTTAATTTCTCACATGATAAACCATGACAGGGTACCTCTAGAAGATTTTTCATTTTGGTAAAGTGCCAAATTCTGTAATTAGACAAAATATTACTGGAAATATAGAGGCCCCCCTCATGTTAAATGCTTTCTAATAGTATTGATCTCACTGAATATTTTAAATATATATGTATGTGTATATATATTTAATGTATGCATATATATATATATCTATGTAGGTACACAAAAAGACATTTGCTGTTGTATCACGGTTCAGTCAATTTAAAACGTCTCATTAAAGGCTTTTGCAAAGAGCTGGATCAAACCATTGCTGTGCAAGTTACATTCAAGTTCATGCAAATTCATTTCCTTTTTACTTCTCCGTAGGTTTGTTTAACCACCTGCTGAATTCAGTGGTATATACTATCTGTTAGATGGGAGTCCAAGACATCCCTCAATGGCAAAACTCTCCTAACATTCACATTGTAAGCATCCAACTTCACATTAAAACATTTCTTCAGACTGTATTCCAGAATTTTTCCAGGGCCTTGGGCTTCATCGACACTAGTAATGAAAAAAGCAAGATCCAGGGATAAGGAGTGGTATGTGGTTTTCCTTATCACTGAACTGCTCATGAGAAAACGGTTGGCTTTTGGCTTGGGCAAACAAACTCCCTCTTGCCCTCTGCCTGATCACAGAATCATAGAATCACAGAATTGTTTTGGTTGGAAAAGACCTTTAAAATCATCAAGTCCAGCCATTAACCCTGTGCTGCCAAGTCCACCACTAAGTCATGTTCCTAAACACCATAACTGCATCTTTTAAATACCCCCATAATTACTGTTAGCCGACAGCCTTTCCCAGCAGCCAGCTTGAACAGGACAGCATGGTTTCACAGAAGAGTGGGGAGATTGGCTGCATTAGGATGAACCACACTGTACTTGGAATCTCTGTTATTTTCTGGTATGGTTTTAGCAAAGAAGTGCTCAGATACTGAGTTCTTGTTTCTGGGCTCCAGTACTCACATCACCCACAAAGCCTGAGTTCTGTCTGGGCTGCAATCAACACTGCAGACAATATAAGGAGGGTCCTGGCCCCCAGCCTACCCCTCTTCATGTCCTCTCCTCACTTGGTGATGGAGGTACTTCCAAGGGCTCCTCTGCTGGCTTCAATACATTTTTTTATTTGAGCCCAAAAATTTTCAAATCTTACAGGAGGAATGTTAAAAAGTGGTGAAAATATTTCAAAAACAAGACAGAGAACACTGAAACAAGCTCCTGGAGGCCACTGCATTTATTTTGCTTTCAGTGCTAAAATCTATCTGTTTGTCTTAAAGAATGAAAACCAATGAATTTAATCCACCTCAAGCTGTTCAGCTACTTTACTTGAAATATAGGCACTTATCCGTAATGGAGGTGGCATTAGTGACATTAAAAGCAATGAGGGGTTAATTACAGTTATTCAAATTTGTTTCAAAAAAATAGTATATTTGCAACTAAGTGTTATTTGTTCACTTTTTTTCACTTAACACTTGTACTTAAAATTGCTGTAAGGTCTAGTCTATTTAAAGCTTAGAAATTCCTACTGCCAGTCAGAAGGTAAATACTCAGCTTTGTTGTCATCCCTTGGTCAGAAGCAGTTAGCAAGCTCCAAAATTGTCCCCCCTGAAAATTACATTTAAATCTGGACTAGTGGTGTTTCTTTATGTCTACCTACATAATTGAAGTGAAATGATCCTCACTGGTAGAGCAAGAAGTACTTCTATTTTTTTAATATGTTTTTGGATAGCAACCTTTCCTTCAGAATGATTGATTTTTGCGACATTTCTTCTCCTCATATTTGCTCTAAGAATGCAACTAAACTGTATCTTAATTTCAACTCTGACAGACAATCAATTATGAGTTCTTCCATCTGTGGCCTCTAATTTAGAAGAGTGTCTTGACATTACATGGATTTTTGACTATGATTTAGAATTATAATAGATTTTCCATGTCTTAAGATCCCTTGGTGACTTTTGTATCCCACCCCTCACGAGGAAGTAGGAGAATTAGCCAGGCTAACTTTTGTGTTGGCTACTATTCTAACTCAAAGGCACAATCTGACATCATGATAGATGAGACACAGCTGTTTTGCCTTTGATGCAATGATGGTGTGAGAGATTGAAATGCTAAGGGTTAATGACTCAAACAATTGGCCATTTGCAAAACCAGAGGGTGCTTTGCTGATGGTGTGCAAGGTAAAAGCCCAGGTGCAGAGGGGTTGTGCAGCCACCACTGGAGGCTATTAGCTAGGATTTGAGAGCCAGTTAAGTGAAGAGCAGATCCTGTGAAGGTGAGGAAATGCTTTTTATCAAACTAAAATGTTTTTTACACAACAGACTCAGGTGTAAATGTCCCCTCCAGGAAAGATATCTAGACATTCACATGTAGGCCTGAAGGTATTCATCCCTCCTCATGGGTCAGAACCGGATCAACTACACTGAGTGAGAAGTAGTCTGTAGTGGTTTCGGGGTGCTGTAGGAATCTCTGCGATGTGCCGGCGATTTGGACAGAGCTCTCCAGAGTCCAGTCTTAGAGCACGCAGGTTTATTGGGGAAACAGGGTGGGGGGAGGGGAGAGCAAAGAGAGGCTGAAGAGAGGGGCAGAGGAGAAGAGCCGAGGGAAGAATCCAGGAGAAGAGAGGGAAGAGAAGAGCAAGAGCTAGAGTAAGAGAGTAAGTAAGAGAGGAGAGGAGAAGAGAAGAGAGCGATGTGTCTCTTACAGTACAGTAAAACAGCTTCCCTCCTGAATATTCTATTTTACAGTAACAAATCTCGTACAAGATACAAATCCTATAGCATTTACATACAGCCTATAAGAATCATTACATTACCATTTTGGATCCCTCCTGCCAGGCCAGCAGGGTCAGCTTTGACCCTTGGACTCTTGGTAAGGAGAAGGGCATTGTTTAATCAAAAAGGAGATTACAGACAGCTGGTCATAGCATTGTTTTCCAGTTGTTCAGTAACTGAGGCTTGGCATTTTAGAGATCGAAACTTGCTTTCAATTCTATTTCACTTACAGGTTTCATATACTCAGAATTTAAGCAATCATATTTATGAGGCCTTCCTGTTTCATCTTCCCCAACAGTAGTCATCATGTCCAGAAGGTGTCATAAACATCAAAGGTCTCTTGCACACCTGGGCATTCCATCTGAACCTGAGCGTATATTAAGTCATTGAACTTTGTGTTTCATGGTCTTTCCCCACCCCTGAGGGATCAAGAGGCCACCATCATTTAAACCAATGGACAATGAAATTGCAACGGTCAAGTCCTGTCACTGGACCCATGGGTGGTGATACTTTTCTACTTTTATGTTGTTATATTACTACAGATAATCATAACTAAAAAAGCGACATGACTACTTTCCATTGCAAGAAAATAGTTCTAAAATAAACATTATCTATCCATCTATCAGATAGATATCTGTCTATCTATCTATCTAAACACTGGTCACTCAGGGTTGTTTCACTCCAATCTGACCTAGGGGATCTATTAACAAGAACCTCAGTTAACCTCGCCTTCAGAGGCAGGTTATAACAGATGTAATTCCATTAAATGCCTGGTCCAAAAGTGCTTTGATCTGAATAACCAAGGGCTTACTATTTTGCTAAAAATCCACCCATTTTTCCATAGATTCATTTGACATATATTTAAGATTTCCTGGGATACATACTTGAATCAAATCCAGAATTTTCTTGAAATCAGTTCAGTAATTGATGGAAGGAATGGGTTTGAAATGATTATTCAGAGCTGGATGTTAAGGCAGCTTTATCTGATCCTGAATAAAGAGAAATGCCCTTCCTATTGCATTTTGAAAAGTTTATCATCTCCATTCCACGGCAGGAGAAAATAGTTCATACAACAAAATCAGTTCATCACGTTCTAGAATTATTAAAATCCAGACAGAATCTCTCTACAGAAACTAGGGAAAAATCTAACTCTGATAGGGAGCAAAGAGCTCTCTAGCTTGGTTAATGTCTACTAAATATCTATTTAACATACCTAGATTGGAGATAATTATTTTTATGCTGAGTATCCATATTGACAACTCAATAATGTTATCAAAAGTCCTTCCTTTCCTACTCAACTTCTTCTTTTAAATTTTTCATGTGACATTATGTTACTGTCATGGTCTTGTGGCACAGTGTTTCATTAATCATTCTGTTCCAATGTTACTTGTCTTTCTTTATCTTGCCATTTCATCATTGCTTTATCTTATAAACTTTTGTCTTGCAGATGGTTTTCTATCCACATTATCACATCTATTAGTTTCCTTTAAAGCATCTTACTCAACCACCATTCCTAATGAATCTTCTTCACTTCTTATCTCACAATGTAAGATTAATGACAGATTGTGTTGTACATGAATTAAAAAGACTGGGAATATATGCAACACACAAAAAGCTGGACTGGGTCACATGAAACTACATGTAATCTGTTCCAAACAATATCTGGGTATTTTTCCCTGCAAAGCTGAAAAGAAATATGCTGTAAGTAAGAGTTATAAGTAAAAAGACTGGAAGTAGTACCATTTATTTGTGAATTATTTATTTAGCAACCAGATTTTTTTTTTAATATGTGTATGATTTGTGAAGATAGGTTATCTACCTTTTTTTTGCACTATTTCTAGAATATATCATACTAGTGACTATTTTGCAGAATAAGTGAACAATTTACACTAAATGTGAGTAGTGAAAATTGTGACAAAAACACTATTTCTATAAACATACATCTCTTGAAAATCAGCAGACAGTATTCACTTGAAATTTATTACAATAGGCAATATTCACTTGAAATGCATTATTAACTATCATATTTTGTATGGCCTAGAAATTCCACATATGAAGCTGAACTGAGCTCTGTCTTAACTGGAATTATTATATGAGTGGGTTTGGCTTGTGCAGTTTGATGTTTGAGCTGTTTTCTCCTTGTAATCAGAACCTTGTGCATTTCTTCTTTCATCCAAGAGGGGCTATATTTGATTGCTTTATTATGTGGAAAAGAAAACTATTTTCTGTCTCAGTATGCTACCATTTGAATAGCAATTGATCCAGGAAAACTTGGGCAATTTGAGAGCATGGCTGGAGCAGTCTGATGTTCGAAACCACTCTACGGGAAGAAATGTTTTTCCCGCCTTCATAGAGGAGCTGGGCTTCTGTGTCCAAGTATTCATTGTAGAAAGCGAAGAAGAGAAAAGCACTGTTCCAGTGGTCAAACAGTTGCAAGAGAAGGAGTGGAAGAACAGATGTTAGGCCATGCAGAAATTAGATGTGTTTTTTGATTAAATCTCATTAATATGTGTCTAGGATTGTCCCTGTTACTGAGATAAGAAAGAAATTCCATTGAGAAGACATGATTTATGGAATGTCAGTCTTTAGCATACAGAAAAAAATACATATAAATATATTAAAATAAAAAAGCAGTAATTGGACTGAAATTAATAAATGAAATTAAAAATGTGCTCTGTGCAATTAATGCCATTTTTGCCTTTGTCATCTTTATGTTTTTAAATGTACATACAATATTTTATGCTGATGGGGGGAGGAGGACTGGGAATTGACAGGAACTGCTTTCAGATTTTTAAAAGATTTTTAATAACTAATCAGTAAACCAGAAACTTGACAATGTAGACACATCATTTTCTGTGTTCTTGCAGTCTGCTTTTGAAGACTGGCAAACCAGAAAATATCACACTTTATATCAGATAGGTATTCAGAGTTCAAGCTCATTAATATTTTCCTTTTATAGAAGAAAACAGACTCATTCTAACACCCTCATCAGCTGTCAAAATCTTCACATGTTTCTATTCATTGGTCCAGATAAAAGCCTCAGATAGGTGCATTAATTTCTGTAAAACCATACAATTCATGCTTATCCAGCTTTCTGCTGGAACAGTTCTATTTGTTTTTGTTACAAATTAATCATTATTTCTGAACAGAAAGGGGAGAGGAATAGCATCAGGCACAGCATGATACTTCTGCTTCTAAGCCAGACCAACATGTGCCTGTATTATAGTTACATTGCTTTATGTCTTCCAGTCCCAGTGTTTTCTTCCTCTTTTGTAGTCTTCATAGCCGTCCTTTGTTCTTCAGTTTCCTCAGCATGACTCTTCTGCATCTGACATTTCTGCCTATCTGACACACTGCATGCATATGGGTAATTTCTTACATGTGGTATCATAATCTAATATCAAAAGCTAAATTAATTTTCCACGTCACACTTATAGAATTGATTAGGAGAGTATCATTCCATACTGATATGACCTCAGAAGTAGCAGAGAAACTTTGTTGACTGATTTTTTTCTTTTCAGGATTATACTAATGTAAATGCATTTAATATAATTTTTGTCTTTTCTGCTAAACTGTCCACAAAATAGACAAAATAATAGTGAGTATGGAGAGTTAGAGTTAAAAGTGAGATATAACTCTGCAGCTATGTATTTGTACAAGTTATATTCAGTGGCAGTTGATGACAGGACCTTAATCCTGCTCTGTTTGAAATTACTTTTCTATCCTTTTATTTTTACTTGTCTTCTGTCTTCTCTTCCGTGCATTTTTTCACATTTCTTTGCCTGCTCCTCACTGTATGTACAATTATATGCAGCAGATATTAGAGCTGTACAGTCAATGTCACATCTTTAAGTAGTAACCAAGGAGAATCACCTTATCCACCATATATAGTATGGGTGGATTGTTACATAGATAAGAAAGCCGTAGAATGATCATATCCAGAGAGTAGTGGTCAACAGTTCAGAGTCCCAGTAAACATCAGTGACAAGTGCTGTTCCTCAGGGGTCCGTACTGCGACCAGTGTTGTATAATATCGTCACTGATGATGTAGATAAAGGGATTGAGTGCCCCCTCAGCAAATTTGCAGATGGCACCAAGCTGAGTGGTGCAGCTGACGCGCCTGAAGGGTAGGATGCCATCCAGAGGGGCCTGGAAAAGCTTGAGAACTGGGCCATGGGAATCTCATGAGATTCAACAAGACCAAATTCAAGGTGCAACAACTGAGGCACAGCAACCCCTAGTAGCAGTACAGGCTGGGGAACAAACAGATCCAGACACAGACACTCTGGGGTCCCAGCACAGGAAGGATGTCGACTTTTTGAAGTGAGTTCAGAGGAGGTGACCAAGTTGTTTTGAGGCTTGGAGCTCTTCTCCTGCCAGGAAAGGCTGAAAGAACTGGGATTTTTCCACCTGGAAAAGATAAGACCTCAGGGTGATGTAATTGCAACCTTCTAGTACTTGAAGGGAGCGTGCAAGAAAGGTGGTGAGAAACTTTTTACCATGTAGGGACAGAACAAGGGCAAATGGCTTCAAACTGAAAAAGAGGAGGTTTGGATTAGATATTAGGAAGGAATCTTTTCCTGGGAGGGTGGTGATGCCCTGGAACAAGATTCCCAGAGGAGCTTTGGATGTCCCACCCCTGGAAGTGTTCAAGGCCAGCTTGGATGGAGCTCTGAGCAGTCTGGTCTAAAGGAAGGTGTCACTGCCCATGTCAGGGAGGTTGGACTAAACGATCTTTAAGGTCCCTTCCCTCAAACCATTCTATAATTTTTAATTAAATATAAACTATAAGTAAAGATATAAAATTTATATCTAATTTTTCATTAGATATAAACTGTCATCTATTTACTTACAGTAATGTAAGCATGCCCAGCCCCATCCCTACTTACCTGTTTCTAGTTTGGCTATGTTTGGTTTCTGCAGTGTATCTTGCCTGCTACCTGTCAATGGTTTTAACACTGTCATGGAATTCATTAATAAAAAATCTTATGGTAATGCTTCCTGACTTTTCAGCTAATTTCATAACTGGCTGCCCTGTTGCATTTCCAAAGACAATTTTTAGACCATTTGGGCGACATTTTAAATCACAATGCTAAAGCATGTGATTAATTGATAATGCAAAAATACATGAAAAACTAAAGATTTTGTTAAGTTTACCCAAAGAGGCTGAAAGACAGCAATCACTAAGTCAACCTTTTCTTCTAAAAGTCACTTTGGGCATTTTGAACAGGTTGCTGAGTAAACCAGAAGCACAGGGGTTCACTTGTCAGACTTTGAAGTCAAAGACATTCTACATGACAGACATAATCTTAGCTACCTCATGAAATAAAAACGTTAACCATCGTCACGGATTTTAATTTGCTGTTGACAGGACCTGAAAAAAACTCTGACCTTTGTCATATTGAATTTAACTGTTAGTCAGAAAAGTGCTTATGGATGGGAAGAGTCACACCTTTCACTCTCTGATGTATTTAAAGTTGCAGAGTGTGAATATGTGGAAGGCTTTTACCAGAAGACACTTAGAATACAAAAGATTGAAGAAAGGTTTGAAACCCTGCAAGTTGGCCTATTTCTTCAATTCTCATTTGGCCTAAAAAAACTATACATGGCTTTCCCTTCAAATAATACTGCTGTTTAGGAACATAGTGGCTTATAAGTACCAAACAAAAAGTGGACTATTTGTACCAAATTGTTCCATTTTGGTACAATTTTTTGTATCAAACAAAATGGTACAGCAAAATTGTACCATTTTGTTGGTACCATTTTTATACCAACAAAAAGTGGACATTAGTTTAATTCTTGCTTAGACAGACTGACTTTTGGATGTATGGCAGATAAAGCTTTACCTTATTCCAATGCTTATAGGAATATATATTGCTTTAATTCTTGAAAACTTTAAGAAAATACTATCTACAAAAACAAGAAACCTCTAATTTTTTTTGTCTGTTAAATGTAAAAATGATCATATGATTTTTTTTCCTTCCTTTTTCCCAGGTATCACTTTGTCATTGTTACCAAGGCCCCACAAAGAACTGTCTTATTTGAAATCCCTTCATTTTCTCTTTTTTCCTTGATTATTTATTTCTGCTTTTTTAATTTTATCAAACATCTCCATATTATAAAAATGGATATATATAAGATGTTTATAATTTTTAAGTGACACTTTGGATCCTCTGACTCTACATTTTCCTGCTGTCAAATATTGGAGACATTTAAAACAGCAACATATTGAAAAAAATACTAAAATCCACATACAATGAATACAAGGCATAGGGGAGGTTCTGTGACCCAGCCCCGAAGGGTTATTGATTATGCTACACAAAATAACAGGCCTTTAGCTGAATGAAAGAGACTCCTCCACAACCAAGTAGGAACAATTTGCTACCAGTAGATTTGGATTGATATCTAAAAAAGGGGGAAAAGAAACAAATTTTGGCATCAACTTTTTAAGAGATACTTTACAGAAAAGCAAGATCCCTTTCAGGACATGCTTGGTCAGAACGGTTGACATTTTGATATTTGGTACAAATGGCAGGGAGAACAAACTCAGGCTTGTGATTCCTGAATAAGAGGCAAGTCTCAACATCTCAAAATTGGGCATTTAGATCTGAGAGTGAGAAGATTTCAGACACACACCATCATAAATGTGATCCATGTAATGTAATATAATTAATTAATTAAAAGCTTCAGTGAAAATAATACAGGCCATGATATATTGCAGTCTTAAGAGACCTGCTCCTGGGAGCAGCTGACTCAACAGCTCACAGTTTCAGCACCTCACTGCCTTTCAACATCTTGAATGTGAAATCCTTTTCTTCAGTTCCAGTGTAACCAAGAAGAAAACTGTTTATATTTTATCTTGTTTATTTTGCTTGGGTCATGTAAGCATAATTGGCTCCCTAGCAAAATAATGGGTGCAGCTAAAAACAGGTGGAGCATGAGGGTATGGCCTACTCGTCCTGATAACAATAAGTTGTTGGATTTGTTTGCCATAAATAGGGTTTAAATCTGCAAATCCAGCATTTGTATTTCCCCTGCAGATTTTCAGAGGTAGAGCTGAAAATATTTACAACATTTTGGGGGCTAATTGTTACTGTTTGAGAGGGAATAATTGCAAGGAAAAATGTCTACTTCATCTCTTGTTCTCCACTCTTACTTAAAAAAATACATTGAAAATATATACCTAAAAAAAGTAATACAAAATAAAGAGGGATCGCAGTGTCGTTCTCTTTATTGTAGCTGTTCACAACTTTTGATCATGCTTCAAACACCAGTTAGCATGAAGTGAAATACCAATGATACAGAAGTTCAATGACCCAGCAATGTATTAGCAAAGTCTCGTTTCAAGTGTGCCAGCTTGAACATGGTGCATTTTCAAGGTGCCAGGCATGCACCAGTCCATTACTGGAGCTAGAAGGGCTACTCTGTTTTTGCCTGTAAGAGTATAAAGATATAAACCTAACTCACATCATGGACTTACAGGCTGCTGCTGTCAGGAACACAGTGTGAAGGTGTACACAGGGTCAGTTCCAGCCATTACTGGTACAGGCACATGCTATTTTAGTCTAGTTAATAAAGCAGAAAATGCTTAAAATGAAGATACATAGTAGGAGACTAGCAGAAGTATATATATTAGCTAGCTCCTGGAATCTTTACTTTTATATAATGGGTCTCATGCTTTTGGATATTGTAGTTACTTTAAAGATTCTGTGGGGCTCCCAGTCTCAAAACACCCCATTTATAACTGTTCCGTAGAGACAGGCTCAGTTAAAAATGATCTGCACTCATTGAAATTGTCTTTGTTTCTCATTAAAACTAGGGAATATAGAGAACAAATTCATCATATAATGATCTAAATAAATTCATCATATAAATGATCTATACTGTTCATTATAAACATACAAAAGAAAATTCAATGACCTCTAAAATAAAATAATCTTTCTTTATTTCAAGGGATCTACTGAACTTAACTTCTGAACAAGTATAGAAAAAAAAGTTAAATTACAGTTTTTCTCATTATATAGTTGCATAACACTACAGTGAAATAAGGTGCGCTGTCTAAATTAGCCTGCCCACTGATGGATAATATGCACATATTGTGTAAATGTTCACATGTGTAAATATCCACATGCATACTTTTAAAAAAATTTCAAAACATTGTATATTGTAAAGTATTTAAAAAATGCAAATCGAACAGAATCTTCCTATTGTAAGTCAAAAGAACAGAAAAAATATTTTCTTTCTCCTAAGCAGAGAATTTATCATATTTAATCCTTTGTCTGGAAATATAATAATGTCTTTATAGACCAGATTTATATCTGAAAAAGTCAATGAATTTTAGACCATAGATAACATTTTTAACTGAGGTATTAATAGGATAAGACATACAGTTTTTACTTTTATTTTTAAAACTTCTATTCAAAAATCACAGAATCATTGAATGGCTGACATTTGAAGAGGTCTCTGGAGGTCATCTAGTCAAACTCCCCCCCTTCAACAGGGCTACATGTCCAGAACTGTGTCCTGGTGACTTTTGAATATCTCCAAGGCCTGAGATCCCACCACTTCTCTGGATAACCTGTGATCAGTCACCCTCATAATGAAAAGGTGTTTCCCGCTGTCCAGATGGGCCCTCCTGTGTTTCAGTTTGTGCCCAGTATCTCTGGTCCTGCGACTGGACAGGGCTTCAAAGACCCTGTCTCTGTCCTTGTTTGTAAGCATGAATGAGGTCACCCTCTGTCAGACTGTCTCCAGTACACCCATATCTCTCTTGTGCTGGGAGTCCCGTCCTGGTGTGGCCTCACCAGTGCTGAGAAAATGTAAGGAAAATGATGTAAGGATGCTCATGTCAGCTACCTGGGAAAGAAAAGGAACTGCAAGGAATGTCTCAAATCACATCATTTTTCAGAAGGGGTTAGAAGGACCTGAGTCACTCACTAGTGGACAGAAATTTAATGGGGGCATTGAACATGTTGACCTTTTACTACCTGAATTGGTTTTGGCACTAGGGAACTCTTGAAAGAAGTGTGAGAAGTGTTCAAACCAAGTAAAACCTTTGCTATACCCTCTGCTCTGACCTTACATTACAAAGAAGACAAAAGTGTCAGCATCTCTACTCCAAGTAGCAGGATATTCTCACAAGCTGCAGTAGCTCAATGTTCAGGTTATAACAAAAAAAACCAACCAACCAAACAAACAAAAAAAAGAACAAATGAAACATAACATTTTGGAATACACACAACTGAAATCTTTTAGAAAAATGTTCAAGACAACTCTTGCTTTGAGTGAGGCTCCAGAAAGAGCATAGTTACCCACATAGTGCTATTTCATGTTTCTTCCCTGCCAATTTGTACTTTTTAAGAAAATAATATATCTGAATTTGTACAGGGAGCATATTTGCTAAAGATGATAGTGAAGAGCCTTTCCAAAATGACTGTTAAACAGAAGAGAGCAAATAATCACATCTGAGAGACTGCTTTTGTTATGGTAAGAGAACTCAGTCCAGAAACCTGCTCTCTGTTGGTCAGTGCTGACCTTTCTCTTCTCTCTCTCTTTTTTCTGAGGGTGGACACATGAGGCAAGGGGGTATCTGAACAAATTTCTGCAACAAATGAGAAGAATAAAAGCAAATTAAAAATGCCAAATGCTAAAACATATAATTTATGCGTGTCAGATACTTTAATATCAGACTCTAATTTGTCCTAGCCAAAGTGCATCTATCAAGATATTTTGTGTTGTCTTTCATCTGCAGTGCTCTGTTTACATTTCAGGCTTTTATACCTCTCCTCATTAAATCCTGACTTTCTCAGGTATTTTCTGACTTTTCAGAAATCACATATATAGGAAGCAGAAACTTATTATACTAGCCAAAAAAACTTCTTTTTTTTTTAAATTATAAAATATTTTCCAATCCAAGTTTTCAGACTAAATCTACAGATATTTCTTTATAATTATGTCTTGGAAAATGTTTCTTATGTGTTTTAACTTTATGCAGAATATAGAAAAAACAGTTTGAATTTTGAAAAGTTCTTTCTCAAAATGTGTATGCCTGAAAGAATCATAACATGCTTAAGTAGCATATGATATTTGTAATCTTGGAAACTCACAAGCCTCAAAGAGTTCAGTGATTTTAAATGAGTCAGGGTGTAATCCAGTTGCCTTCAATGGACCCACTTGAATGAGACACAGGTACCCAGAGGTAACTGCTGAAAATGTTATAAAATTAATGTTGATTTGATGACTTTAAGTGTTCTACGGAGAGCAATGATTACAGGGCCATACAGACATGCTGGCAAAAATTGCTCCCTACTTTTGTTCTGTTATCTGGCAGGAAAGAAGGATGAAAGATTACCTCTCAGTGCCATGACAGGAGGTGTAGTCAGTTGACTGCAGCATTCCCAGCTGTAATTACTTACAGGGATGTTATTTTCATTATATTCTTTAAAGAGCTTCCAGTGGTGCAGTAGACATGAAAGTGGAAAACATGAAAATACCGTGATAATACAGATTTCAGTCATAGCCTCTCTTTCCTTTGTCCCAAATACACACCATTGAAAGTTTAAGGGTTTTGACTGATTTTTCATTAATTTATTTTTTTTCCAGACAGCCTAAAACATTCATTTCATAAGTGTGTCTGAAACCAACTGTGAAATAAATGATAACTCTATTTTATTTCAGCACTTTTTTCTGCCATAAATGGGATAATTATTTTAAATCATTAGTTCCAGAGGGTTGGAATTTCATGAATGTTAAATATGCAGATTATCCCACTTACGTATATTTGACAAGACCTATTGGTATAAAACATGCTTAGGCCTGGTCTTCCACAACATTCTGTAAGACATTAACTTTCAACGAGGCATTAAATAAACAATGAGGCCATAAGAAGCATTCAGCAACCCTGATGGGATGGCATCCTAGTGATTTTCTCTTTTCCGCTAGCTAGACCTGTTAGACTTTTGATTTCTGTGCTTGAGAAAGTATTTCCATTTAAAAGTAAACATTCTAGTTGGAATGAGGAATGAGATTGAGGGCTGGTTTACAAATGTCTGCTGAGAATGATAGGAGCTACTATTTAGTAGCTATTTAAATTTTGCCAACTTAATTTTCAGTCTAAAAGTTTTTCCCATTCCACAAGTGATACACAAGGCCATAACCTTACTGCCCCACAATGCACAGTGGTGCAGTCTTTTTTCATTAACCTCATCTGGAATCTCTGCAAATCACCCATTTGACCATTCCAGTTACAGTTCCTGTCTTTTCATACAATTACAGAACAGCTCAGGTTTGAAGAGAGCTCAAAAGATCATCTTATCCAGCCTTCTGTGGAAAACAGAGTGCCAATAAGATTATCTAGCACCTTCTCCAGTCACATCTTCAGAAACCCCAGTGACAGGAAATCTACCATATATTTGATAGAAAGATGTTTGATTTTTGTTTTCTTTTGTGGGATTTTTTAAAGAAGAATATTATCTATTAAATGACACAAATTAATTAACTTAAAGTCTCTGTATATTTAGAAGTTTGTTTCATTTATCTATTTGCTTGTATTAATTTACAGATATATTAAGGAAACATTGTTCAGAATTAATGAAAAAACTTTATAGGAGCCAAGAATTTTATACTGAATAATGCATATTGTGACTTAGATGTTCTACAATACACTATGTAATATATCTTTTAATGTGCATATGTGACAGTATATATATATCAATTATATATATATATTATATATATATATAATGGTATATCATTATAAACCACTGTCCATAGTTTATTACCAGTGAATGCAAGGCAAAGTTAGAAGCTATTTGCTACTTTCAGTATTATTCTTCTAATATGATAATGTAGCAATATTTTTCTTAGATGTAGTTGAAACTTTCTTAACTGAGGTAAAATAACAATCATGTGGCTTATATTTAATGGCTTCTAAGCTAATAATTTTGTTACATGGTAATGGTTTTAAGGTTTATATTTTACATATATTTTTCAACACACAAGCTTCTTCTGGTCCAGGTTATTCTCTTAACAGTAATAGTACTATGAAACAAAGCAGAAGTGAACACCAGAAACTTGGGTTTTAGGCTATGTCAGAGAAGCCAAGGCAAATTAAAAATTCTTTGCATGCTGCCTGGTCTGATAAACCCTAGTAAGAGTGAAGCTGTAACTCACAAGAGGGAAACAGAGTTCATCAACAAAACAAATTCAAAAAGCCCAGGTCTGCACACCTGTGAAGTTACAGCAACCATGTAAAAATGTTTCTTATCATTGAGGAGATTTTGTAGGAAAAATATTGTTGATGTAAACTACACTATGCAATTTCTGTAAGGAAAGAAGGATGTTGGGTATCCCCTGGCTCCAGCCCAACCTTTCATTTATTCACAACTTTTCCACTAAGAAAATAATTTTGACATATGGAGATAGCATCTTTTGACATAACCTTCTTGTTCCACTTCTGAGAACAACTTTCCTTCCTGTGTGATTTGAAAGCTTTATGATGAAAGTGAATGTGAACTACTCTATAAAACATGATAGGTTGTACATACTATGGAGAGGACAGTAATTTTCTGTGGGCAACATCCTCCAGAACCAAAAATAAATGTCCTGCTAGAATAAAGATAAAAGCTTGTGTGGTGGTTGAACATATTAAAATGAACATATGAGAGTCCCAGGAGTAGAAACTCCCTCTGCAAGAATTTAGCAGAGAAAAACATGAGGATCTGCTCTGCATGCCCGTCGACATCACGCTGTCTCTTCCAGGAAATTTCTGATCTGTGGACTGTGCTGTAGCCCTGCAACCCTTTCCAATTGAGGAAGAGCCACTCCAGGGAATATCTGAAGTCACAACTCTTTGCTATTTCTGCTGTTATCACTACTGTTACTACTGCTACTCTTGCTGCTGCTGCTGCTACTACTGATACTACTATTAGTACTGCTTCTCTTTATATGGCTATTGCGTTTTCTTTTCTCTAAAGGTGAAATGTAGCTTGCTTTTATAGCACTGCCCCCATTTGGAAATGTGTCCTTTTAGACCTCTCTAAGGAAGTTTGTCTCTATTTGTCTCTGTATATGTGTATCCTCATTCCAAGAGGAATTGTGTTGTGTTTGTCTCTTGTAAGAGTAGCAATGACTGTTTTCTGAAACTCCAGCCTTTTTCTTTCTGTGCTTTCTTTTCTTTCTTTTTCTTTCTTTCTTTTCTTCATCTGTTTAAAGGAGTTGATCATATGTTCCTGGTTTACAAGAATCATGTTAGAAAAAAAAATTTGTCTTCATATTCAATAAGAGAAAAAAAATATGATAATTATAATGAGGTATATTTTCTTTTAGTAATTCATCTGGAACTTAATAGGGCATATATTTGGCTTAGAAGATAGAGTTGAAAAAATAGCAAGACTTTTTTTCAGAGAAACATCATCATCACAGATGAAAATATCTATAGTACATAATAAAGAAAAAAGCAAACAAATAAATAAAAAATAGCTAATGTTTCAAATCCAAGTGGGACATGATATTCCTTGACACTAAAATGGAAGCATTAGTGCCATTCGCACAGCATGGGAAAACTATGTTTGTTTATTTCCATTTTGTATTTCCCTAAGGACACTTTGCTCCACCAGTATAATTAGGATGACATTTGGAGCTGCTGTATTTCAATACAAGAGCAAGAGACACCGTGCAGCTTGACAAGAGATTATGATGTCAAGTCAATTGCTACAGCAATATCAATATTTATTCCCTCGTTCCTTGTGTCTTGTTTTATTTTTGTTTCTTTTATTCTACTAGGCATAAAATAATATTTAAAACCTATTGCATTGTGCAGCATATTTATTTTTGTTCTAGACATCCTTGCTTTTCCCTAGTTAATTTTGATCTTAAATCCTCTCCTTTCTCAGGTAAATATAGTTAACTCTTTCAGTAGTGCAATTACTTTCATAGAATGAATTCTCAATTGATCTAATACAACATTCCTAATGAGTTCTGCATTTTATTTCATCAAAGAGTGATCTCAGAACTATATTATGTATTTTGAGTTTTAATTGCTTCACTGATGGTGAATATATATCCATTGTAGGTATCCATTGTATGTATCCATTGTATTCACCAGTAGTGAAGCAATTAAAACTAAAAAGAAGTCATTATTGTACTCATTAGAAAGGTTGTGCTAGTTCTATCAGGTTACAGGCTTTAAATAAGAAATACTTGCCAGCACCATGTAGCATTACCTGAGCTTCCTGATAGTTTATTTTTGAGAAAAGAAAAAGAGTCCTCTGGTTAGCAGCTCCTCCATGCTCTCTTTTTACAGAGTAGCAAAGATTTACCCTGGAGTGGAGTCAGATTAACAGGTATACCCTGGTGAGCATCTCAGAATTGTTTCTGTGGAATAGTCATTATAGCAAAGCACAGCAGCACAGATGTTAGAGTTCAGAGCCAACAGTGAAGCAATTATGTTTAATTGTTATTAGTTTAGCCTGATTAATTTTCTTTTATATTTGTCTGATGTTGTTGTAGAAAACATAAGTATATTTACGTTCAGCAACACTTTTTTTGGTAAGAGAATATTACAGTTGCTTAGAGATATATGTCTATCACTGTATAAGCAGATTATCTCCTACTGGAGCACAATATCATTGATAGGATTAATTTTTAAATGGATCAGAAAATCAGCTTCCCAATTTAAGGGTCTGTTGAGGTTTAATGCACTAGGTCTTGTTTGAGAGTTGTGCTTATTTCTCTATACCACTAAGAATTTCTTTGATGTATGATCTCGTTAACTTTGTGTGACATCACTAGATGGCAGTGTCCCTTCCAATCTTGATTTGTGTTTCTACACATTTCTAAGACATATAATTGTGATTCCTAATTGTTCAACTTCTATTAAGGATGCATAATATTAATATAAATTTATCTTCACTAATAAACATAACGTAAATATCAAAGGGAATAATGTTATTCCTCTGGTTACTCTAAGTTTTTACAGGTATTTATTGTTGCCCTCTTTTAAAGTAACTTTGATGTCTAATGTACTTTTTATCAGTATCATTAGGTCAAGTTGTGAAATATTTGTACTTTCCTGAAATTAATGTTTCTAATTTCATGTTTGTCCTTTTGTTTCTTACTTTTGTTATCTCTTATTAGCCATTCACCTGGGGGTCCAGATAATTACTGAAAATTGTAATTTTTTAATAATAACTTTTCTATGCATTAAAAAAAAAAAAAAAAAAATCAACAATACTATTGCTCACGCTGAGCNGGAGAAGGAAGTAGGGCCCTTAAAGTCTTGCACGACACTGTGCTTTTTTCTAGAGGAACTGGTGCTGGAAAAGTCTCAAACAGGTGTTTATAAATTTAGTCCAGTGAGGCTGGGCTTCCATTATGCTCATTAGAAAGAGACATCTTCTTACAAAACACATCTGGAATGGTTACAAATCATTTTGAAAGCAGGGAAATTTGTTCAGTCAGAATATGCCGGCTGTCTCCAATGCCTCTGGCAAGTCAGGCACTTCCACAGGCTTACTTCGTGCTGGGACAGCAATTCACTCATTCATGACAGCCTTGAGGCAAACCAGCTAACCCATTTTGATGACTTGCTTATGATGTGTCCTGTAAACCTGTGAAGACACCTGTCTTTCTCTATTAACAGTTTTATTAAATGCACCATGAAATCTTTTACAAATTTAGGTGTTAGCCAGAAAGAAAATTACTTTAAATTAGACTCCTCTCCATTGATTAAAATTGATTACAGAGGAAGTTTAGGCTAGGTTTGAGCTAAGCTTTATGAGTACTTCCCCTAAATGATCCTAGGAGTTTCAAATTAGCCTTTCAGTATGAGGTAGTAAATGTATGTGTGTTTCTTTACCAAAGAAGTACCTCTGGCATCCATGATTTGTTCAAGTCCCACCAGAGAATAGACACAAAAGCAATTCTGAGTTACTGGCCTTTTTTCTTTGAACATGGATGTTTCTCTTTTTTGTGTCAACTAGAATGCCACCACTCCTCTCTGTAAAGTTTTGTGTGCTACCATAACTATGGTGTCGTCACAGCTGGGTGCAGCAGCTCTGAAACCACAAGCATTTTGACAATAGTCTAAATCGGGACATTATTTCAATCTAAGAAATGAGAGCTACTTTTAGTATGGGGCCTTTTAGCATGGGGCCTTTTAGCCAGTGTAAATTGAAAACAAAAGTGAAGATTTCAGGTTGTGAAATAGAATAGAGTCTCCTCCAAAAATTTTGATGAGAACTGCAGTTGTTCATTAGCAGAAACATCTGCCTCATTCACAAAACAGAACTGTAGAGTATCTGCTTGAAAGATATCAATTCTTCCAACAGTGAGCATTCACAACTGCAAAAATCCGTAAGTTTTATTGAAGATACTGAATGAAAAATGGGTTACTTTCAAAGATTTTATGCATCATTGGCTTTTATGGAATAGCAGTTGCTCAACAGTTTTGGTAAGTGAAATAGTGTTTGCACCAGTATAGAAGAAGCCAACTCAAAAAGTAAAAAATTGTCTTACCTTCAGGCCACTTGAAATTCTGATTTATTTTTGAAAATACAATCTTGCTTTTGTTCTTTTTATTCTATACAGGTTGTTGATATTTCCCTGTTTATATTCAATTTTTATTTCTTTATGTGTTTCATTCTGAGTTACTTTTTCCTTCATGTTATTTTTTCCCTATGCAATTTTCTATATATATTTCATTTATATTTTGTTATTTTTTCATGAATTAAATACAAACATAGCTTATTGAACTAAGGCTTGTCTTTTTTACCTCCTTTTCATAATTAATTATAATTGACTATAACTAGTAGTGAAATAAATTAATTTCTCTTTACTTTTCTGTATTACAAGAAAAGATTCCTAGAGACAAATTTAGGACAAAAACTGTAAAAAATAGCAAGATTAAAATCAAGGTCATAATTGCACTATTTATGTTGCCAGTCATTTAATAGAGAAACATGTATATGCTTTTAATGATAGAGGAATGGAATGTTTTTCACACCCAGTGATAGAACTAATTTACTTTTTATGTTCTTTCAACTATATCCATAACTGGAAATAGAGTTTTAGGAGCATAAAACTGTGTTCTGGGAGTGGCAAATAGCCCATTTAAACAACCCACATTTCTGCTCTTACCTTTTCTCAATGTAGACTACTCCTACCCCTTGCACACTGGTGTTAACAATTGTTTTACAGAGACAAATTCATATTTTCTCTGTTAAGGGAAGCAATGGGCTCCATCCTACCTGCAGGCTGGGAAGGCAAAGGGGAAAAAAACATTTTTGTAAAGTTTTTGTGACAAATAAGGTAAATTTATGCACAAGCAGTATTTTAAATCTTCTTTTAATGCCAAAGGATCAGTGATTTCATGAAAATTTTATACTGAGCTGGTTTAACATTTTTTCTTCCTCTCTTGATTGTCTTGCATTTTAGAATCTCTATTTCTTCCTTATAAACCATTTTCACAAGCATCAACTCCTACTCTTTTCCAGAAGCCTGTAAACTCTCAAGAACTTCTTTTCTAATGGCTTTGTCTGTGCTATGTCATAATTGCATCCAAAGGATTTTTTTGGTTGATTCATTTATTTTTTTCTCTTTTGCATAACATTGTTTGATTTGAGAGCTGATGAACAAACACATTGCAGAAGCAATTTGGAAAAGGACTGAGTGGGAAGTGTGGAGAATTTTGCATTACTGAAAACCTGTCAAAGTGTCTTGATTTTTACCCCCCAGGAAGTAACAATGAAGAGAAAGAATATTTTGAATTTTATTTTTTAACAAGTTTTTTGTATTTTATTCATGTTTAGTTTACAATGGGCACCTATAATTTTCTAAAATCTCATGCTGGTTAGTCTCTGGACACAGCATGGGGAGAAATCATCTGTTATTGAAAACTATTAAGCCTAATACAAGGTAGTAATAGAAAGATTATCTCTGTCAGAAATCTGGGGAGCAAAAGCAAATTGTAAAATGGGATATTAAGGGCAATAAATTTATTCCAGTTTAATATAATCACTGGATGCTTTAAGAGAGAAAAGTCTGTTCTGTAGATTGAAATTCCCAAGTGAAGTACATCACCAGTTACAATCCTACTCATGTGAGTACCTGTGACCATTTTAATAAGACATTGTCAGAATATTTTCATAACTAGAAGTGGGTGTACTCTAAATCATGAGCTATTTACCCATATGTAGCTTTCTGTACTCTGTGTTTCTCATCAACATAAAACTATATTTAGCACATATAGGAGTCTATGATACCTGAGTTACAGGTGTTTCTTCCACACAGAATTTTTACTAATTTTCCTAAAGAACAAAAGGCTTTTCTGTTTCCTTTCTGCTGAAACTTTTCTTTTAATTACTTCACTAGAATCAAGCAGCACAATATGGAAGCATTGAAACACAAAGATGGAGATAAAATTCTATTGTATTTGATCATGAATGTTCACAAAACAGACCATATTTTCACATAAAAATATGTAGTCCTTATGTTACATTTATGCCTTCACTTTCAGAAGAGATTACTATACCTCTGCATGTTAATTCAGAACATTTAAGTGCCAGACTCATTTACCACTCAGGTGATCCATTTTCATAAGCAGAGAACGATAAATCTCTTGATAAAGCAAGATTTGTAAGTAATTGGAAAGAATATCATCCCTAAGCACATGCTTATAAGCACATTCTTGTTGAGCCAAAGTCACAACACTTTTATTCTGTACAGTAAATCTAAGAAATATGTTATCACAAAAGTTCAGCTGTAGAGGCAAGTTATTTTCCTACGCAGTTGTTGAATCAGCATTGCAGTAAAAAAACCCAAAAAACAAACAAACCAGCAAAACCTACTGAAAGGCCATATCCTTTCTACTCTTTGGCATAAACCAAGACTTATTTCAAAAAATTACTCCAGGAAAAAGCTTACATTTCTCATCCTACCTGTATATAGGCAATAACCTCAGCTTTGGGGAAGAATGACAAAGTGGGGTTTGTGTTGATTTTTGCAGTCCAACTTATTGTTTCACTGGTTAGTGTGTTTGGGTAAAGTCATGGGACACTTGCTGCATCTTCTGGTTTGTCTTCAGTGACACTCTTCTAAGTGGCACTTCCTGCTCACAACTCTGCTGAGCAGGTCTCCTTTTGCATGAGAATGGGGATTTCTGTAGCCAAATAATTGTGTGTGGAATCTTCCTTACGCATTAGCAAGAAGGAGTACAAGCAAAGTGAAACTCACTTCTCACCAGTAGTTTGATTTCAAATTATGATATTACTCACATCCAAGTGACAAAAAACTGTCATTGTGGAAGAAACCAGTTAAAATTTTGGTTTATTTGCTTTTTAACTTATTTGTTGTGGCATCCCAGTGCATTGTCCTTATCCATATCTTTGGTTTATGTTTTCTTGTACAATCACCCATCTACAGCATCATACCTAAACAAGGATCTACATTAATTTTCATGTTCTTCTGTTGAAAAGGGAAGAATGCAAAAGACAAATGTATACACATCACAGAACTTGTACAAAAAAAAAAAAAAGGAAAAGAAAAGACATGATTTGGTTATTTCTTTACAGTTTTAACCAACAACATACAAATTGTTTTAATCCTCTAGAAAGCAAAGATATCTGTATTCTGTTTTACACAGCCTCATAAGGAGCAGAGGAGGAGGCAGCATTGGAACAGACCAAGCTCTACCATTTGAGTGGAGTATCGGTTTCTGCCCTGGGCACTGTGGACAAAAGTTCTGTGAGGAGGAAGACACCAAACCCATCCCTCCAGCTCCCCACGTTTGCAATCCTGCCACCAGGACTTTGTAAGGGACCAAAAAGGGGCATCAGCACTGCCTCAGATAAAAGCAGCTGTCAGCACACAAAGGCATCTACCAGGGCTATATGTTGAATCTTCGTTCACACACAATTTTACTTAATATTTGGCCTTTAACAATGAGTAAGTGAGAGATATGTTACTGGGAATTTGCAATAACTTAGAAGTTTTTGAGGACGTCATCACAGACACTGAATAAATACTAGAGCTGCCTTTCCTGTAAGAATCTGGAAGACATCAGCATTCTGTCTCATTTCCATTTTAGGTGCAAGTCTGTGGACAAAATGCTTCATGGGGGACCTCTGAGCTATTGCTGAAAGAGCTGGTATGCTTCGCAGCAAAGCATCCCAAAGAAACTCAGAATTACAATTTTCAAACAACAAGATAATATTGTTACTGGACTGCATTCACTAGAACATTACTGAAGGAGCATTTGGGAGCAATGTGCCAAGACCTCTTTAAAAAAAAAAAAAAGGGATCTAGAGACCCGAAGCCAACAAAAAAACCTGCAAATTGAGTGTATTTTGAAATTGTTTCAGTCTGTATCTTTGCAGTTCACAGCTTTCGCATACTTTAAACTACAGAAGTAGTGCAACAGGGTGCATTGACACTTAGAGAACAATTAAAACTATCCATCTGGCATATGTGCAGTTTATTCATGTGCTTTTGTTTAAAATAAATATATTCAGTGTCTCTAGGGAACAGTCAAGGAATAAAGCAACTGTGTAAAACATTTATTCCAAATCAAATTACTCTCACAAGGTGTAGAACAATACAAATACAAACTGCCCTACAACTCCAGTGTATGGTGGTAAAAGAGTTGATTCTGTTTCAGCCTATGCATTTAAGGATTATATTGTTGAATACCCTCCTCATATATATTTCCCCTCCATATTAATTTCCTGGAATTTTTTCCATTATATCTGTACTTTTTTCTCTTGTCCATACTAGTGCTATGCAAGATACATAGTACTCTCTCTACTTTATTAACCATCAGCTACACTGTAGCTCAATTTACACTGGTCTATGAAGTAATGCTTGTATTGCCTTTAATAGATACCTCATTACTTAGTAAATAAAACACTGAACTTTTAAGGGTTGGCAGAAATAACTAACCTTATTAAAAAGAAATAACCTTTAACACTGGACCTGCTTATATTTGTGTCATTCAAGAGTTCCTCCATCACACACTTTTTTTATTTTTACTTAATCCTCAGTGAACATTTGAGAAAATAAGACCAATCTTTGCTCTGCAGTATTAGGCAAATACTCATATTCTTAATTTTAATAAATTTACTTAACTGTACTATACATCAGTCCAAGGGAAGATTCAGCAGCAGCTGCTTTTACTTGTATTGAATCTCTCCTATAAATACCTTAGATATTGCCAGAAATTCTTCAGGATGGTGCCCTCATAAATACATAGGAGAATGATTCAGCTTCTTTGGAAATCAGTAGTTGGTTTTCCATAAAAAACTATTATTGATTTATGGTTTAAAACCGTAGCTTATATTAATGGGGAAATGTGAGCTGTAGCTCACCAAGGACAAACTGCCTGTACTAGTAACTCAGGAGGGCAGGGGTGCAGGTATGTTACCTCAGTTCTGCTAAATAATCCTGGGAAGAGCCACCGGACATGGGCCAGCTGCTCCTCTGGCTTCCTGTTCCTGGCTCTGGTTTGTGCTCAGCCATGAGCTGAGGGACCTCAGGCAGAACCAGTCTGGGTGCATCACACTCACTTGGGCACCAGGGTGCATGGCTGGAAACGCGATCCACCATCTATTCCAAAAGCGTGAGAAAGCTTTCTGGGCTGCTTTGGTTGTCTTTAAAAATATGGCCTGAAGGAAATAACCAATCAACCATACTCTAGTGGTATATGGCCATCCTAAAATCCCTTTAAAATAAAATTTTCTTGTCTATATTTTAACTAACATAAGTGGATCAGTTAACTGGTTAATGCAGGAGGGTTTTGGTCATGTGCTATGGACAGATTCCAAAAAAGAAAATATTCTTTTAACATTTATTGAAAAATAAAGCTAAAATATAATGGCTTGTCTCTCCAAAATTGATTTAATTTCTTTGTAATGGTCTTGGAGTTGCCAAGGCTTAAACAGAACTTCTGAATTCCATTTTGGTTTTCAGACTACGGTATTAACCAATGCATTCCCATGAGAAGGAAATATAAAAAGTTCAGAACCTGTTCATTAATTAATGAAACCACAACATTTCCAAGCTGTTTGCTCTTTGTAAATTTGAAATACAGTTCATGAAAATACTTCATAGTGTTTTTTTTTCAATTCATATACTGTATTGCAGTTATGCTAAATTTAAGAGATTGGGATTGAAAACACAGATAAGCAAATATTTTTAATTCCTTATATAACGTGTTGGCAGAAAGACTATTTTCAATAATCCACATTTCAGAATTACAGGCATTTTGCTCAGTGATACCATCACACAATAGGGCATCCTTTGCGTACAAATTCCCAGGACTTGCCCGGCCTTAGACTGATGATGCTGAGGGATAACAGCTTTTTCTGCTGTGACCTATCACGAGAACATAAAGGGAGGAGAATTATGCTATGGCAAAGCTTAGTTCGTCTTATTGCTGGAGTAATTAAAAACAATAAGTAATTGAACAGCTCCCACTATGGTCATTATGGATGGGAAAGAGGTCTTTGCACATTTTGCTCTCTATCAATAAAACCTGTCCCTGCATGGCTTGCAAACTTTGGCAATTTTCCCTCTTAGGGCTTTGGTGGACTCTGGAGTAACAGTGAGGAGGAAGATAAATGTGAGATTTCTCCCATAGAAAATCTTGAACAATCAACATTTACAATGCACTTGGGAACATTGTATTTTCAGAATTGCAAAGGAGATTGTTTATATATCCTGAGGGAATGCACCTGGAGAATTTAAATGCATTTTTAACTCTACTCTGGAATTCAATATGTACTCACTATGCAGCTTTACAGAATGATATAAATACCTTTTATATAAGACCTCATTCATTGCACATTTTTTTGAGTTTTAAAAATAGCTTCTGTAGACAAGTAAGTGCAACAGCTCTCTCCTTTCTGTGGTTGTTTCTATATGTAGAACAATTGTTTTTCAACATCCTTTCCATCCTAGTGGTCACCTGGACTATGACAGACACCTTTAAACAAAAGGGTCATAGTTCCTTTCCGGTCTGAGTGCCTCCGTTTATGTGAGTGTGTGAAGATATGGGTGCAGGGCAGGTAGGGATAATGTGGTTGGGATGCATCCCAGGACAAATCCACAGCATGGAAGAGGTGTGCACCAAATAGAAGGGCCTGGAAAATCATTCCAGGGCCCATTGCAGGGACTTAGCATAAGGGTCCACTACACTAATAGATAAACCAGTGAAGACTGGGCAGCTGCC
Organism: Pardalotus punctatus; assembly: GCA_013400915.1. NCBI lineage: Eukaryota > Metazoa > Chordata > Aves > Passeriformes > Pardalotidae > Pardalotus > Pardalotus punctatus. Next base: position 273,738 of record VZTX01023637.1, read on the forward strand.
ACCTTTTGTAGTTGTCAGGACATATTGGAGCAGAAGTTCTTTATTTTTATTGCCAGAAATGAAAGACATAATTTTACTATGTACCCTCACAATCCTCGTCTTTGTTAGATTTAAAAATTGTTATTACCTCTTTTGAGGCAACCATTTTATTTAATCAAAGGAAGCTTTCTGTCAAAGAAAACAAAATATGAATGAACATATCCATATCCAAGAAATTGTGAAGGATCCTAAACAAAAATATTTTCTTGAGTTTCAATTATATTTTCTGTTTTGTATCTACATGTTCAATGGTTATGTGAGCTAAATTCAAGGCAAAAGGATTTAGAAAATTGAAAATCCTTTGCCCAGATTAGAAAACACATTCCTGTGGGAAATTAATAAGACAAAGCAACATTTAAAAAAGAAAAGAAGAAGAAGAAAAAAGGAAGAAAACACTTAAAACTTTTCAGCTTTAATTAATTCTTCATTTTCTCTTCAGAACAGTATTGTAAAAAATTACTCAAAACTGTCATGGGTTGACACTAGCAGGATGCCAGATACCTGTGAAAGCTGCTCACCCACTTCCCTCTGCAGCTGGACAGAGGGAAGAAAATTTAAGAGGATTCCTGAGTTGAGATAAGAACTGCGAGAAAGATCACTCATTAAGTACCATCACAGGCAAAACAGTCTCACCTTAGACATATAAGGTGAATTTATTACTAACAAAATCAGAGACACATAATGACAAGTACAAGCACTTAAAAACACCTTCCCTCCACCCCTCCCTCTTCCCAGCAGCGCAATGAGACAGGGAATGAGGGTTTGGCCTCTTCATCACCAGTGGCTTCTCCCACTTCTCAGGGAGAAAAGTTCTTCCCCTGCTGTACTGTGGGTCTCTCCCACAGGAGACAGTTCTCTGCTGACTTTCTGATGTGGCTTCATCTCACAAGCAACAGCTTTCTGTGACCTGCTGCAACAAGAGTCCCTCCCATGGGCAGACAGTCCTCCCAAAACTGCTGCAGCATGGGTGCCTCATCCATGGGGTGCAGTCCTCCAAGGACAGGCTGCTCCAACCTGGAAACAGGGACTCCTTCTCTCCACAGGACTCCCACTGGATCACAGCCTCCTCCAAGCATCCACCCACTCCAGCGTGGGCACCTTCCCATGGGCTGTGGGTGGATCTCTGCATCCCCTGTGGACCCCATGGGCTGCAGGGGCACAGCTGCTCCACCATGGTCCTCACCACGGCTGGCAGAGGAATCTCGGCTCCAGTGACTGAAGAACCTTCTCTACCGACTTTGGTGTCTCCATGTTGTTTCCGTCACATGTTCTCGCTTCCTTCTCTTCTCTGGCTGGAATTAAAATTGCACCACAACCTTTGTTTTGATTTATTCTTAAATATGTTATCACAGAGGCGTAACCACCATTTTTAATTGACCCAGTCTTGGCCAGTGACATGTCAGCCTTTGGAGCCATCATGGGTTGGCTCTGCCAGAGGCTGTGGAAGCTTCTGGCAGCTTGTCACAGAACCCACCTCTGTGGCTCTCCACTACTAAAAACTAGGCCATGCAAACCCAATAAAAAACAGAAAGAAAAAAAAAAAAAAA